>QVOA01000171.1:0-15825 GCA_014825685.1 Pseudomyrmex cubaensis
AGTATTTCACGCACGAAGTCGTTGCGTAGCTTTTCATTTGCCAAGTTAAACGCTATTTGTTAAATCTTTAACAAAATAAATAAATTTTTATGGAATATTAAAAATTTAATGTAGATCGCGTCGATACAAAATATTTTTGTTGCAATAGTACGTAGTACTACTATACTAAGTAATGTTTTGAGCAGGAATAAGATTTTTTTTGTCTATGCAAACATCATAATATCACATATCGATATATATGTCGTATATCGATATATATTGCATATCGATATATATCGCATTTTGATATATATCGCATATTGATATATCGATCTTCTTTTTGTTTCTAATTGCCGATTCCAGCAAAGTGTTAAAATTTGATTAACCAAAAAGCTTCGATTCATCTCGATGCAACTTTATCAGCGCATTACCAGCGATGCAATTTTCGCTTTACATTCGGTAATTAATGGTGAATGTGCGAGTTTGCCTTCGCAAAAAAAATAGCATAGTAAACAGCCGATAAAATATGGAAGTTGTATATGGGACCGTCAAGTCTTCTTGTATTTTTAGATAATTAAAAATAGAAAAAAACAATGTCTAATGCGGTTTTCTACGATTGTTTTGGCTTACTCTGGTTTACTTTGATTTACACATTACAGATGTTGACCGTTTTAATTTCTTTGACAAACTGACGTTTACCACGCGAAAGACATCATCTGGCGCAAAATATACCAAAATCGACGAATTATTTATCTCGTTTTTTTTTTTATTCCCTTATAGCATTGTTTGTTACTGCGGCCCATTGTATGTATAATCGTAACCATTAATAAAATGAACATTAGCAATATTATTCGATATATGTAACAAGAGAAATCGAAAAAATAAAAACATGTTGAATTGATTCGCGAGTTCTATATACCGCGAATGAACATATCGCGCTGAAGCTTCTATTATTAGCAGATGGAAGATTATATCGATTTTTCTTTATCTTAACCCAACTCTCCCTTTTTCCTTTCGCGTCTCCCTCGCATGCTTACCCTTGGGCCGCTACCCCCTTCGAAGGTGGCTCTTCCGTATTTTATGCTCTAACAAACACATCGTGGCGATGGCAATTAACACGATGAAGCAGGGCGGTGTTAATTAATTTCTAGCTCGCTAATCACGAGCCTCCGGTCGAACCTGGGGAGTATCGTTTCGTACTTTCTTGCCTGGAGAGAGGGATAATCCCACACCGTAACGGAGAAGTTTCTTCATTGATATTGATTACGAGTTTCCTATTTTTCTTTCTCTCTCTCTTTCTCTTACTCTCTCTCTTTTAACCTTAATTTTCACGGAAACGTAAAGCTTTGTTAAATTAAATGATTATCCTTAATAAAATTAAACTTTACGGACATTCCAAACGGAAATTGCAAGCAAATGAACATTCAAAAAGTAATAAAAAATGAACATAAGACGATTATGATAAGTTATTTTCTTGCAATTCTTTGCGCGTAAATGAGAATGACATTTCAAGCGCGACTTTCAACGCGACGTCATGTCTTTTCGTTACTCACGCGTATCGAGATACATTTCTCCCTGCCGTCAGAAATTGAGTCTGACAGAAATAAACTGACTCTCGAAAGCGCTGCAGTCCTCGCATGTTTTCGTCGATATATCGGCTTAATTAGCCGAATAAACGATACTTACCTCCGATAGACACAAAACTCTCGAGAATTCCTTCGAGGGAAGATAAAGATAGGGCAATATGGAACAGATAGTCGATGAAGCGAGTGTATTGTGCGGGACGAAGACGACTTCTAACAATAAGAGAAAAAGGAAAATGTGAGGAGTGTCAATACCAATCGTGACTGCTGCCTCTGGGGCTCGGAGAAGCGTTTAAAATTCAAAAGGTTTCCTTCCATGGCGAGCGAGATCCATTTCGCAACGGGCTAAGACAGAGCCTCATATTTTTTTTATAGACGGTACTCATAATCGGAGATTTCTCGTTTGAAAATGCAATAATTTATATATGCATTTTCACATATTGAAGATTAGCTGACAGTTTTCTCTTATTGTCATTATGTTTTTAAAACATTACGATTACGATTTCCTTACTCGAATATAATTCTTGTATAAAATATGTAAAAAGTTTAGCATAATGCTGACATAAGACAAAATTGTATTGGGATAATAAAGAAAAAAAACTGAGACAGAGATGAAGCAGATTATAACTAATTCCTGGATTGATTAATTGCTCGTTTCTTTTTTTATTCATTTAAGCGGAAGTTTCAAGCAATTGTCTCACGGTAAAACGCATTTAGCTTTGTCGCGTATACGATAAAAAAAAAAAAAAGAAGCAGTAACCGTTGGTCAGAAACCGTTGACGACCTTCTAACCTCCGTCGAGAGATCAAGATTCAGTTGCAGAACTTATGCTGGACCATACAGCATCCGTGAACTGGATGGGGTAGTTTCCGTCACAGGGGTCGCTCTCCTTCTCTCTCTTTTTCGTTGGCACAGCGCACCACACCCCTTGAATCGGAACATGAGGGATGAAATTCTCGGGAGAGTAATAGGAGTTGTTTTCTATTAAAAGTTCCATCGATGCGTCACCGAATCCCAGCGAGAAGCCTACGAGTTACGCTTCCGGTTTGGTTTATTTATATCAAATTGTAGAATCGTTACACGCTGTTTTCATACAAAAATATATCGTGTTATATATATTATTTCATTTATGAGATCGGAAGGAATAAAGAATGTGATTGTGTTAGTTGTCGCATGTTTTTCTAAAACTTATTAAGGTTTAAGGATATATATCTAGGACGTATTTGAAATGATCTATTTATGTTTGATCTCGCGTGCAAATTTGTATGAAAAAAATCTCTGTAGTTAAATACACCGCAATGCTTTTTCGAAATCGGCGCGAACGTGCAAATCGACAGCCATTAGTTCTAGTTTAGAGGAATAATTTCGAATTCTCGAAGCAATGTGCGTCGCTGATCCCATACCAAACAGTAGGAATCGAAAGCCAATCGGACGGTGTACGTGGTGCACGTACGACCAGCTCACACGGCGTATTCGTACACATACACGTGCGAAATACACGGGACGAACGGGATTGCGCGGTGCAGCGCGCCAAAACCCGGGCGCGCGTAATCCCGTTAGGGGATCAAATCAGCCAAAGCACATTACATACCGTGAGGGGATCGCTGCCCTTAACTGCTCTAATTAATATAAGGGTTGCCTTCTATGGTCACCGGGCCGGGCGGACATCAGAGAAAGAGAGCTTGACAATCATTTGCGTGCTGAAGATTGCGATATATCGGTGCGAGATATCTTCAACATTCTTTTTTTTTTCGGGAGTAACGTAAAACCAAAGTTAACATTACGTATGTATTGTCTTGATAGACAACGGGGCATTTCGACGTGGCACGCGACGAAATAGCGTTTCCATGAAACGAAACAGAATCGTTAAAATTAACAATGTGTCGCGCGCAACTTTTTGCACCGCGCAGTTCGTCATTATACTAATTGGCGACTCCGACGCTCGCGGATTTAATGAACTTTTCGCGCAAGGCCACTCCGGTAGCTAACGCTTAGCCGTTAGGTGAAATTCATATTTTCGACGAAGAACACTTTGCGGGGTGGGTTTTAACGCCGGAGCGACCTGAGATGTAGAGAGACGTAATTCTTTCCCGACAATTTTCCTCGTACGTATAAAATCTTGCGCAACGCGCCACGACGATGTGCAAGAATTCTTATCACGAGTTCATTCTCTTTTTTCTGCAGCTGCAAAAGCGCGTTCGGACGTTGCGCACATATTATATTACTCGCAGAGATTTAACCGTTCGCATGGAAACGGAACGTGGGTTGTATGCGACCGAAATACAACGCTCGCGCTTTACGAGCGGGAAAGAGAGAGAAATGCACGTGCACCGAGCGCGCGGTGGTTAATAAGGCAGCCAATAATGCGACTCGTCGTGTCGCGCCACGGGCGCATTGCTGATTCCAGCGCCGAAACGTCCGTAATTACATCTTCATTAAAATGATGGCGGGCCGTGTTGCACCAGTCGGGCCCGGTCGTACCCCTCGCGAGCACATGCATGAACGTACACGCGCGTACACACGAGTTACACATACATATGCAAGCGCGCTTGCCTATCCGCATAACGTGCAACGATGTGGGTGGATTTCTGGTATCTGTATCATGGTTAGCCGTCGTACGTTACGTCGGAAGGATGGGGCGGTATAAATGGTCGGTGTGAGCGCGCCGCAGGGATAGAAGGCCTGGAAGGGCCGGGAGGGCAAGGCCGGGTGGCGGTGACGGCGGTGGCGACGGCAGCAGCGACGAGGGTGACGGCAGCGGGGGAAAGAGCGCACCCGAGAGAGGATATGACGTCGAGAGCGGAGGGTGAGAGATGGAAAGCGGGATCGATGCGTCGCGCCGCGGGCCGATGCCTGCCCGCACTTTCGAACTGACACCGCCGCGGTATATGGCCCTTCCGCCGCTCTAAGGGGTGCTGAAACGGGGATACGAGCGAAAGAGAGAGATATTACAACGCCTCCCTCTCCTCTTTCTCACTCACTCATTCGCTAGCCCTCTTACACCGAGTTACGCTGACCTTCCGAACTCGCGCGTCGGATACAACGCCGATGATTTGTCTTCGCTGACATCGTTAACGACGTCCGACAAGGATGGAAATGTTGTGTTAATATTAGCGCGCGGAGAGGGTTGGTTGCGCGACTAACCCACGCGAAGCAGACGCTAATGTATGTCCCCTCTCTCCTCCCAAACCGTGGATTTATATTACGCGCGATATGGCTTCCGGGTAATCGGAAATTGTGGCCTGCCTTCGTCGCTATCGGAATTTTTGGTCGATATACGTATAGCGTATGTCGGGGCAGATGTTAGAGGTAGACGTGGCGATATTACGAGAGACGCGTCGCTTTTCACATTTTTTACGACATCGTTAGACAAGGCCATTTTGTGACGCATTAAAAAATCATTCACAAAATGGTCGTGAAACCGTCTGGCGTCTAAATGAATAATCGACACGTAACCCATATTGAAAGTTTGCGAATATTTTCATAGCCGTTGATTAGTCCGAGGAAACTTTTTTATTGCGATGCAAAATTGACCCCGCGGACTCGCGCAGAGTAAATCCCATTCCCGTGCAATAATATTGCAGAAGAATCTACTTTTATCTTTCAAAGAGTTTTTTTTCTGCAAAGCAATCTCGATTTTCGGAAAGTAAAGTTTAAAGGACACGTTCTTTCCTATAATCAACGCTCGTAGAATCCTTTTCGAGCGCTTTTAGTTCGCAAGCGCTTAAAGTACCCGGCAGAATAGAATTCGGTACGACGACGCGAAAGCTCCCGCAGACTGGTTAATTCTCGGAACTTTGAACGTGTTCGACGTCAGATAATCGGTGTCAGTAGCTGTCGAAACATCTGCTGTAACATCGATATCCTACGAAGTCGTTGTTCCGTTCGGATATCAGTTGTAGCAAGTGATTTCGCAACGTATTAAAATTTCTAGAAAACAAGTTACGAACGTTGAAAACAAATGATTTTCTCTAATATCAATAATTGAACGATAGGTGATCGCAGTATATTAGCGATTATCACTTTTCGAAATTTATTTTATTTATAAATAGATTCTTTTTTTTCCTAAGAGTATAATTAAAAAAAAGAGAATGGTCTTGAGTGATTATTTATTGATTTATACATTTACTTTATAGCACACATGCCTTTTATGTAAAAAACTCGCTTTTTTTACGTAACGTGTGAAAGTCGATATAACTAATGCTAGGCGCTGATCGATAAACTATTTGTAGATTAATGAACGATTTAATAGATCAAGTTAGAATTCGTGAGATTTGACGTTAAGCTGCAATTGCAGGCGTTGATTACTTCTCGTCGTGCTTCGTTACTTTTTAGTAGAGCTGAAATCGAAGCTCGCTGAATCCATCTCGCGAAAGGCGGGACACGACCTCGTAATCGCGGCGGTGACCACTTGTTGTTCCCATCTGGTCAACGGTCTCTCCTCTTGCGCGGTAATCTCTCCCTGCTTTCTGTTGCGAAACAAGCATGAGGAATAACGGAACACGGCCGCATACCGGCCACATCCGTCTCCGTGGTCAAGAATTATATGTACGAGCAGAAAAACCGTCGCCGGTTTTGGAGACCACGGAGGAAATCCTATCGGACGAAGAAGAGAAAGAAGGAAAGCAGAAGAGAGAGAGAGAGAGACGAACGGGGAAAAGAATGGGATGGCAGTGCGACCGAGTCGGCAAGTAGTCGGGACCGGGCCGAGACGAGGTGAAACGGGCGAGCAATCACATTACCAGGGGAACCCTGCCTAACCCTATTTCGGTGTTCCCTGTCTCCCTGTTCTCGCCCGCCTGTCTGCGTTCACCCGAGCCTTCTCGACCCACCCACTTCGATCTCCCCCGAAAGAGTCCCCGCCGCTATCCAACCCTCCACTACAACCGAGCACCCACTTTTGTTCTACCCTTCGATTCCTCCCTCACCGCCCCTGATCCCGTTCCGCTTCGCTCTTTCCGGCGATCCGGACGAATCGAGCGGAGCATGGGTTCGGCGGATTATCAATCGAGTGCCACTTTCGGCGGCCAATCGTGAGATAACTTCGATTTCTCTAATGGGAAAGAGACTTCGCGAATTTTCGCTCATTAAGAGAGCGCGACAAATGCAGTTCGTTCTCATATTCGTCCATTTCTAAATGTCGGATCCAATTTCTATGAGAGATTGGATGTGAAAATTTTGTTGTATTTTTCTTGTACTTGTTTTTTAAATTTTACTTATATGTATTTCAAAAGTCGAAGTTATTAAATATATATTTTTATATATATTTCTGTGCAATTTAGTTTTCAATTTGGATAAATTTGTTCGATTTTGAAGTGTCATTTCTTTTGTTTCTCTTCTTCCCTGTCTCTCTTAATTGAGTGAAATACTTTCTCACGAATATCTTTGAATCTAAATGTCTGCAATTTGATTCTCTGCATTTTAATTTGCGTCAAAGTATCACCTCGAACTTTAAACTTTCGAGATTTTCATAATCGACCGATTATCGTTGTGACGTTAATTGTTTTCAATCCCTTGCGGTCCGCCGCAAATTATTGGCACTTCACAAACCGAAGGGCAAGAGTTTCTAGGACCTCCGAAGGGTCGGAGATAGAGAAGGTTGAATCGGAGATTCGGGTGAGTGATGGGGGATCGCCTCGATGTTGAACCCCAATTTAGCTCCCGGTCAAAATCTCTGATTGTTTCCAGTTACAGTCAGAATTACGTTTTGCACGGCAAGTTTGATCGTCTATTTTCGCTTCGCTCTTATTCGCTTTTATTACTGAAAAACTTGTGAACAAAGATAAAAATAAAAATAAATATTGCTAGAGCTTATTTTCCGATGAGAAAAACATAAACCTCAAATTTATTATTCAGAATTTGACGCGCGTGTCTTTTCTCTTTGTATATTTTCGGGCGAGAAATCAAAATCGCATCACGATGCTTCATATTTTCTCGCTTGATTCTCTATTTCGCGTTTCTGCAATTCAAACCACGTTGAAAACGAATCGTATCGCTTCGCAGCGATGTCGCACCGACTTCGCGGTAAACTCGGAAAGATAAACATCGTGAAATCTGACGGATTACTCCTGTCGCGACACCCAACACACCGCCCACGATTTCAATCTGGTGGGACGAGGTTTCTCTCATCCCTCTTGCGGGAACCGTCCAATTTCCGATGAATCCCCTCGATAACGCCGCGTTGTCCGTTCGCCGGAGGTTTACAATTAAGCCCTCTCCATCCTCGCAGAAAACTTCTGATTTTCCGGCCGAGCTCGTCGTAAAAGGTTCATCGTTCAATTTGCACCTACTAGCGAGAACGCCGCGAAGGATCGAGACGGCACCGAGGAGTGACACTGAAGATCACTGATTTGAGACGGTAACCAAATGGTTACGGAGAGAGTCGTTAAGGTCTTCGAGAGGATGGCGAGAAGACAGGCGGGAATGAGGAGAGAAACGGCGAGAGTGAAGGACGGCGATATGATGGAATTACAGAGCGCGAACGGGAGGTGTAGGAAGAGGAAAAGAGAAGGGGGCGAGAGGGTGCAAGCGGGAGAGATTGCAGTCGACTAGCAAGGCTGCCGTAATGAAATCAAGGGTGTAATGGCCCCGTCAGAACGCGAATCCCCGCCACGAGCAGCCTCGACTCGCTCTCTCACTATGTAGCTCACCCCCGCGTTTCGACCTCCTTCATGCGACCCCCGTGTGCCAGCTTTGACGTACCGTAAAACCATTACGCTTTAAAGTCAACGGAACATCGAGCCGCTCGCTCGCTCACGCTCACGCGTATCGCTTTCCGCTTGCTTGGTCTTTTTGTTACTGCATTAAGAACATGTTCCGGGATCTTTTTCGCGCGAAAAGCGACCTTATATTACGGTGTCGCTGGCGACATGTAAATTGAGTAATTAATAAGTCAAAGCTGTGCAGTTAACACGCATGAAAGTTAAAAATATGATTTTGAAGCACTGCGCAAAGTGCACAGTGTGATTTTGGAATTATTAAAGATTTGATTTTAATAATGACATAATTACTGATTTTTTGTGTAGAAGACACTAATATTTTCAATTTGCATGGAGAAATAATAATATAAAATGTAATTGATTTGTTTTATTTCTACATCTGTCAACAATAAAATAAATCATAACTTTTACCTAAAAAAAAACTATAAAAAAATTACGAGATATTATGTATGAACACTAGTACGTAAAGTAACGATTGTCTTGATCAAATAATACCCTCCGCGAACACGCATAACATCACGCTAATCATGATAATTCTGATACGAAACCAACCGTGTGTTCTCAAAGGTACCCGAATCACGTTGCGTTCTCGCCCGCCCTAAACTCATTGATTACAACACACACTCGCGGCTTCCCTATTCTCTCCCTCGGTCGATCTCTTTTCTCTCTCTTTCTACCGCAGACTGTGCTACCCACGCGGGCTATCTCGGGCGTGTTCCCCTCGTCCCGTTTCTGCCCCCGCGTCTTCTCTGCCCACGCGCTCTCACGGGGAGTTTTACATACCATGGGTTTCATGCTGGCTCCCATCCAGAGTCGGGTTACGATTCCGTTGTTCGTCCTGCTTCTACCTTCGGATCGTGCTCGCTCTTTCACTCTCTCCCGTTCGAACGTTCTCTTCGTTGGTGCTCCGCATCCCCTTTGACTCTCTTCTTCCCCGGTCCCGCACCCTCGTCTATATATTGCAAGGAAGTTTTGCACACCACAGACTCGCGGCAGTTCTCGCATCTCGAGAGTCAGAATTTCTCCCTCTCTGTCCCCCTTTCTCGCTTTTTCCCTCTTTCTCTCTCTCTCTCTCTCTCTCTCTCTCTCTCTCTCTCTCTCTCTCTCTCTCTCTCTCTCTCTCCGGCGTCTCTCGTACCCCCGATACATATGCGTATTCCCGTGCATTTCGTTTCGTGCTCGTTCCGTTGGTGCACACGCATTTCCCTCTCTCTCTTTATTCTGACCCTCTCACTCGCGCTTTTCCCATCCTGCTTTCTCTCTCGTTCGTTCTACGAGAGCACGTTCGAGAGGTTCGTTTTCCTCTCGCCTCCCTATCTCTTCCTCCCAGCCAGCCGGCACTCGTTCTCCTCGTTCTTTTTGCCCCGTTCCGTTTCACCACCGGTGCCGGGCGGCTGTGCCCTCCCTCACCCCTTCCGCCGCTCGCCACGCTATATATCGCAAAGTTCCCTCTTTCCCCTTACTCCCTCGCCTGTCCCGGATCTCGCCGCGGCTTCGTCGGATTCCCTCTTCGCTCCCTTACCGTTTACCCGCCCACGGTTTCTAGCTCTGTCCGATGCACGTCCCTCTCGATCTCGCCCGCGGGAGGCGGCAAGGGGATACGCTTTTACAAGTGGTTCCAGCCTCGGACCGGCGCCGGTGTCGTGTTTCGCGTAATAGGTCGTCGCCTGTGCCACGCGGTGGTCGAACGATAGCGCCTGTCGTTTCTTTTTTTATTGTCGTTATTACGATTATTATTATTTTCGGTGCGATCAATACGTTTGTTCTTTTTTTCGCACGATATTATTATTTGAGAAATATTTTTGATCTGTGACGCGAGAGAGGTTAGTAAGAGAAGACAACAAATATTGACAAAAATATATATATTTTTAGAGAGAAAAGAAGAGAGAGAGAGAGTTTTATCATTGTTATCATAACACGCACAGAGTTTTGTATTATTTCAAAGAGATTTCAAAGAGATGATTTGTATTATTTGTTTTGGTCATTTGAAAATCTTACACTTAACATCGAAATTGCGACCGATTTCGTAAGATTTATATTAATATATTCACATTTCTCATTTACTCGCAACTAGAAGATTATGCTATCGATAATCCGAATGTTCCATTATCATCGTTATCTATTCTCCGATAATATCATTATCGCATTGATCCCGGAAGTGTCCGTGAAACGTTGAACGGTTTGTTAATTGAGCGTTCTTCGTTTTGTCTTCCTCTCGAGTTTCCGTGACGAGGTCACTTTGCCACACCCTCCTCGCGATAGGTATGTCACTCAAGAGGGAAATCGATGGAGGACGGAATCGATGTTGACGGCCTTGCAACAGGTTGAACGAATTGCTCGGAGTCCTCGGAGCGCCGTGACTCCGGACGCCCGCAGGATCGTCGTCGAGGGATGTCGCGCGCTTGGTTTTACATTTAAGCTCGACGCGATCTCAGATTGCGACGATAAGAGGATTCGCGGTACCAGCAGAGCGAGCGAGTTCGATATGTTCCAACGTTGTGTATTGCGTGTGTTATCGGAGAATCAATATTTTCCGCTACCAGTTTTAATTAAAACCACGGAACACATTATATAATTAATGCGGTAAATATTTTTTGATATTTTTTGTACAATGTAAAAACTCTTTTCGCGAGTTCGATATGACTGAAAGACAAAAGCTTGAAAATTTTATTTTTAAACACAAATTTTATATTTTTGAGTGCAAAAAATAGAAAAAAATGTTAATTAGAAACAGGGAAATGTTTTAGAACTACATATAGACACATGTATTTTTTTTCTTTTCTTTCTGACAGAGTCAGAATTGGAGTTGCAAATCGATATAGAAATTGTAGAGAGACTGAATTCTGCATTCCCTGCTTCGTTTCTCTTCCGTTCGGTCGTTCTGATAATTTCAGTCGAACCTTTTATATCCGGAATTGGATTGCTGTTCCGTGTGGCGCGCAGAAAGATGTCTCTATGAGTATCTCAGATATACAGCAAACACATGTACAGCATAGAGACAACAAAAATGTCGGCCAACTATATAAGAGATCAGAGTTATGCTCATCATACAATAAAAGACAGTATAATTCATATGTAATGGTATAGTATATCAGAGATCCCTGATAGGGTCTAATTGTATATTATCAACATTAAGCGCGCGAAGACATTAGTAATAATTTCAAAGACATTAATACCAACTATATATCATGGCAATCTAGAGCATACGCCACATAGGGATAAATACAAATCTAACTAATTACGGCAATAGCATATAGACGCTAGAAACATCAGCGGTGTCTGATGATAGTCTAAAGTCGGTAGGATTGTAATTGCGCTTCTAGCTCTGACACGCTCCCACGCACACATTCCAAATATTCGAGTAATATAATACGTGCATGATATATGCATACTTAACGTACACACGTATGTACCAGCAGCCGCCGCGTTTCCGCAAAGGCGCAAGTTTCCAACTGCGAGCATACGTGTGGACGGCTGTGTCTATATTTTCACGTGCGCGTAATCATGCGCACGCGTGTATCCTTGCAAGGGGAAACACGCGAGCTTGTGAAGGCGCGCTTTATTGGATGACCGAGAACAAGCCGCGGAGCTCGCCGAAATCCAAATCCTCCAGAGGTTTCAGCCGTCGTATTTTCCGACTCCCGAGGAAATCCCGTTAACATGGCGTCGCTAATATCCCGTTCGCGCGCGCGCAAAGCAAAGGTAAGAGAGAGGGAGGGAAGGAGGAAGAGAGGGATGGAGACAGAGAGAGAGAAAGAAAGAGAGAGAGAGAAGAGAGGGGCAGAATAGAGAGCCGATAAGGCTGCCTCTCGGCTTCCGCAGTCGGGGAATGACGGAGGAACGATGGACGGTATCGGAGGATTAATGAGGGAACGTTTTGGGTGTTCGGGAAGCGTACAAGAACGCCGATACCTCCCCGCGCCCCTCATTTTCTCTCTCTCACCGTGCTCGTGAATTTATATCTTTTCGGCCACATCGAGGTTTAAAAAATATATGTTGATTGAATTTTATTAGCGAAGGAATTTTCATAGTTTTGTTATTTTCTAATAGAATTTATTTGATACTTACTTTAATCAAAACTATTTGTTTAAAATTAGAGAATGTATCTAAATAAATAGTGACATATATTTGAATAACTTTAGTTAAAAAAACTCACAGTTAAGAAAAAGAGAAGTCAATTAAATCTTTGCTACGAATTGACGTAAGGAAGCTTACAGAATAACGTGCTTTTCGAAAGTGAAACAAAAAAAAAAATTATGAAGTAGATTCATGCTAATCGTAAGAATATTTCATAACTTTTTCATATTACGATGAGTTGAACAAAACGCGAAATAACGGTTAGCGCTTTTCTACCTAGAAGTTATAATTAACACATTTGCTGCAGATGACAAGCGTCCTGCGTTAATCGCCTCTCCCTTCAGAAACAGGTGCACATAGTGAATCCCAGCGCCATTTGAATTTCACGCTTCTGCATGAGAACTATTTTTGGGGAGAGTGGTTTGAAAGTGTCATCGTTGCCAACAAGTTAATTCGTATTTATTTACAAACTATGACATTATCAGCAAGAGCAAAAATAGCAAAAATGAATTCGTCGACACGCGAGAGATCTATAAAGATTCATATTTACGACGTGTACATGTGAACGCTGATCCCGAGTACCTGTGCACTCTGTTGTAAACAGTCCTTGCGTGTATTTTCGCTTGCTGCTCTCTGTCTCTGAACGAACGTCAGTCGATACGACGGTAGAAAATATTATAGCGCCGCTTGCCGCGCGACCAACGCCGACACTTCAGCCCGGCGGCTAATTATTTCGCTTAATTAACGTGAAACCTGATGCGACTTCTCGCAAACGTAATAACGTCTTCGTAATCGCGCTCTGCCTTCTTCCCGTCTTTCTCACCCCGCTCTTACCTGGATTCATTTGCGTGGCTAATCGTTTAGTTAACTCTTCGTGCTACGCGCTTTGCTCATACCATTGTTTTTATTGCTCATACTTTGCTCATACAATACATAGCGTTTCTCACTCTATCTTTGTCTGCAAGTCGCGACACTTGGTAACACTTGGTTACGAGTTTTGACCAGATTGAATAGGTACATTGTTTTAATTAATTATTTTTCTATTGTTTTCTTATTTGAAAAGTGTATACACTTAAAATAAATAAATAGCTACTTTCAATATATCAATATGAGTCTTTTACACACTACTCATAAACATGTTTTATTGACTGAAGTTTGTAATGTTGACGAATAAAATATAGATAATTGTCACCTTTAAGTTATTTAGATGCGACGTACGGAATACCTGCGACAGAAAGATGGAAAATTTTCCAGATGTCGAAGATATAGCATCACCGGACAATAACGTCACTGCATTATCATTTCGCAAATTGCAGTTTACTCTTAGAAATGCCGTGTGAGTTCTAGAGAAGAAAGGGACGGGCCGCCCCAGCAATGTAAATAATATTATACCCTGGTATTTTGCAGCACGTCGTTTTATCGCGGCGGGAACATTTCTCCTGTTTCCCTTCGCGCTGTGCGTGTGTTTCAGTATAAAATTATAGCAAAAACGTGTATACAGAGAGGGTGTCTCAAAACCAACCCACATTTCAGTCGGCAGACAGTCGAGTTCTGAGAAAAATGATGTTTCATTATCGGAAATAGTTTTCGAGCTTGAAACAATTAAAAATTATATACAAAGTTCTGATTAATAATCTGAAACTATATGTAGAAATTTTAGCCTTTATTTGAGCTTGAAAGTTGTATGTGATCAAAACTTGCGATTCAAATGTTACGAATATTTCTTGTTAAAAAGAATACGTTTTTCTTGGCATTAAGACAGTTGTTAAATCCAAATGCCGCCGGTAATTTTAGGACACCCAGTATTCCTTTGCTTTACCGCGAAACAAAAACTTCGATTTCTCCGCTATTCGTCTGATCCGTTCGTTTCCCACGAAAGAGACCGCCAGCAGGAAGACGAGCTCACGGGAGGAAAGAGTAAACGACGCGGATGGCAGGGACCATCCGAAACCGAAGGTTCCCGGAGAAAAGCCGCGTTGTTTTAGTTCTCCCACGGGATGGCGCGCCGAGGAGAACCTCACGAAAACGTTTCTGAAACGACCCACGGACGAAGGCGTGTTCGGCGTCGTCGGTCGGAAACGACCGGAAGTGGGGCGGAGGGAACGGGAAAAAGGTACGTGGGGACCGATAAGCCCGGGAATCGATATTCGAAGCCAGGGGCACGCCGACGGGGTCATTCTCGTGTCAAGCCGCTGATAACGAAAGCCGAAGTTCCCGACGCGAGACGTGACGACGCGTCGATTATTCCGTCGGCAATCGGAGCGAGCGAAAAAAAAAGAGCGAAGAGAAAAAAAGAGAGACAAGAAAAGAGAACGCCCGCGGAGATGGGGCTTCTTTTTTTCTTTCGTCGCCCCGACCGAGTCCCGACGAAGTTTAAAACATTTACCGGGTGCCTCTTGCTTACTTCTTTTCGCTCTCTTTCTATCTTTTCTCAGTTCTCTTTCGCAGCGAGAAGGACCGGATGAAGTACGCACGAAAAAGTACCTGGCCCGATTCTTCTATTCCTTTTTCACTCTACACAGTGGTGGCCGTCTCTCTCTCTCTCTCTTCTTTTTTTCTCATTAACAGGTGATTAATTAATCCATTGTTTATTTTTGTGACGCAAAACGATCGACAGCACCGTCCATACCAGAAAATAAATATTTGCGTGTAAGTGTTATAAAAGATACAACGCGATTGTCGTTAGAAAATTTGTTCCACGCGTGTGTTATAAAAAAAAGAAGCGACAGAAAATAAAATATGTTTAAATACACACTTAAGTAAAATGAATAAATGACAGTATAATTCTATAGACTGGAACGATTAATGTGTAAGAAATTGAACAAAAAATTATATAAATGACGTGATTGAAATGCTCAAGCATTTCAAGAAGTTCTTTTCGCGCACTTGGAAGGAACTAATGGAACTCGCATTTGCGCTTTGTCGTCGCATAGACATCGCGCGTAACCAAGAACCGTTTCAGTATACGCCGAGCGTTCTAAATATCCGCTGCCAAATGTCCGGACGACACGTCGCGTAGACGCCATCCCTTCGCGAATATTGTCTTGCCGCATACGCCATTTGCCGGTCATAGATAATAAAAGGGGAGATTAATCGCGCTCCTTGAGCGTTCGTGCTGCGAGCGTTTCTGCCAAACGTTGTGTCCACGTCGCCGACGATGCCAAGCGCCGCGTGCAACGTTTCCAGAATATCTCCACTATTGTTCCGCAAGACGTAGTACGAACTTTATTATACGATATTGGGCACATAGGACGCTCAATATGGTCGGAGGAAGGTTTATTGCGTGAACGCTCGGATATCATCGCGCTTCTTACTGCACAAATGTAGAATACACGTGGATTGTAAGAAATTTTATCAGCATCTTGACGCTCAAATAAAATAAGTCTCGCAACTCTTTTGATTACTATCAACATACTATTTAGATCTACATCACTCAAAGAGTGTCAAAAAAAAAAAAAAAAAAAAAA
>QVOA01000174.1:0-10914 GCA_014825685.1 Pseudomyrmex cubaensis
AAAAAAAAAAAACGAGATAATGCATGCAATGCGTAACATCGGATCTATACCGACCGACTGATTACTTCCTCTTCTCGCGGAGTGAAACACCACGGAGTGGCGCATATAGCGTGTACACGCGCGCGCTCATTTGCCAATAAGCCCTATCAATTTTTATCCCGTCGGTTATTAGCCTAAACGCGCGCAAACTTCATATTTCCGACGATGCGGTGGTGGTATTAGGAAAATGGCTATTACGCCACTTCCGCCCCGTTCTCAAAAATCGATTTCCTTAAAGGTCAGGTCGAGTGTGCGGTAACGGCCGCTCCCGCTTTTAATCGTATCCATTAATCGTTATTTCCGCGACTTGAAACGCCGCGGAACGTTCCGCGTTTTGCGTCGGACGTTATTCGCCCCTTATACAGGCGAGGCGTTCCTTAATTTACTTCGGGATTGCTCGCGACAGTTATCTGCCGGGAACAATTTTCGAGAGAGAGAGAAAAAGAGAGAGAGAGACTTGCCTTTTCGGCGTCGGCGATGTATCGTCGCGCGAGTGTATATATAAGTTGCTTTTAAATTACACGAACTCTCCGGCTCGCGAAATATCTGCAACTCTCGCAACTCACGCGCCGCACTTTGACGTCGAAAATAAGAAGATTCATCTCTATGATAATTAGATTTTTTCCGTGTACATGGCGGAGAAAAAAAAATCAGAATCATCGCTTTTCGCTTTGATCTTTCGCTCGGCGCGCGCCCCCGTTTCTCGGGTTTAATCTGCGAAATGCAATGAGTATAAAAATAAGCAGCGGCAGCAGCGCAACGCGGAGAGAGAGAGAGAGAAAGAGAGAGAGAGATCTTCTTACGCGCGTCGTCGTCGGCCGTTTGCCAGTGTTCGAAATCCAATTTCTTGCTAAGCGGAAACCCCGGGAAACAATGCGTCTTCGTTCTGCCGTTCCGATTCTGAAGTCCCTTCTTAATCTTTTAGTTCTCAGCCGTAAAGTGTCCGGCCGTAACAAGTTACGATCCTGGAAGTGGAGCGGCTGTGTTCGCGAGCGCGCGCGCGGTGTAACAAGAACGAGACGACGACGACGCCGTTCCTTTTCGCGTCTCTTTCGCGACTTTCGTATTATTGCTCGCAACTTCACGAAGGAACGATACTTCGCCGTTCTTGCTGCCAGCTCGCGGATGAGGTCGCGAACGCGCGGAGGACAGGGACGTCAGGAGGATTGGATATTTTCGACTCGCGCAACAAAAAACGACGACGCGCGATCCGTGCGCGTTCTCGAAACAAAATTTTCGCGTGTATGTTGTTGTTGTTATTATTATTAAATACATCATCCCCGAGCACAGAGTTTTAGCATCCAAAGCACGGCGCGGATAGTTTCGGAGCACGTGTTTCCGGGTAGGAAAGGGGTAAACTCTCTCGGTTACATCGCCATCGACCATCAGGTTGAGGATCAACCGGGAGAGAGATACAGCGTTGCAGTGTAAACTCGGATTTCGATGTCGGGGCGCGCAATCTGGTAAGGAAAGCGCAAACATCGCTCGGCATTGTGCAACTCGGCAAACGCGCGCGTTCGGAGTCCAGAGATCTTGAGAGAGAGAGAGAGAGAGATACGCGGAGCGGGAGGGAGAGGGATTCTACGCGAGAGCGAGAGGCTCGTTCAGCCTCGAGGGAAGCCGGCCGCGCGCGAAGGAGAAACGAGGCAGGTTGTAAAGCGAGGTAAAGGCATCTTCTCCTCTCCGGCCTCGCTCTCCGGCTTCTCTCTCGCCGCTGCCCACGGGCAGCGTTGGATGTGCCCCGGCTCTCTTTCTCTCTCTCCCCTCCTCTCTCTCTCTCTCTCTTTGTACTCTCTCGCGGTATATCCGAGTACCTACTCGAGCCTCGGCTCTCCCGGTCCTTTAGCCTTGGACGGAAAGCATTGACCTCGGCGTTCCACTGCGAGGGCACAACCGGTCACGTGGACCGCGGTGTCTACTACAAAATATACATACTCGTTTACGATACTCTCTTTCTCCTCCGCCTCAACCTGAGACTCCGCTCGACCTTCTGTCCTTCTCTTTTTTTTTCTGTTTTTCTCTCCGTCTCTCTTTCTCCTTTTTGATTCCTCCCAAACGATGTACAACGCGTGGATTTTGTGTCCGTCGTGCGATGTCCTTACTTTGTAGTCGAGCAAGAAGCATGCGAATTTTAAACATTGTTTCATTAACAAGCGCATTTACATGAGCGCGAACGTATCGCACGAGAGATTAAGTTGCCCGTTACGGGAGATATAAGAGGAGGGGGGGGGGGAGATCGATAATAAAAGCAAGTTGGGTTTTTAATAGAGTAAATAACGACCTTCCCAAGCTCTTCGTGTGTCAGTCGCAATTTAAAACGCGGACACACTTGCGCGACAATCCTGACAACTCTGTAATATACATCAGAGACCTACAACAAGAATAAAACCGTCTCTCTCGCGCGAGAGAGAGAGAGAGAAAGAGATGTTCTCCGTTTATAATAAAACTACGCGCGACTGCATAACAACATTGCTCAAGTTGAGCACGTGGTTCTATTTTTTGTCCCAATTACCACATCTATATAATCGTCCCGCCGCCGCTTCTTCACGTCTCGTCTGTGACGTGACGCAATCCGCGGAACAACGAAATGTTTCTCTTCTGAAATACGTAAAATCCGTTCCGGGGAACGGAAGAGAGAAAAGAGAGACGAAAATATCGATATTATTCATAATGCAAATAGAGTAACAGTGTGCGCGGATACAAAGCGCCCTCGAGGCGTACAATTTTATACGATAACCTCGTAATAAGTCCGCGTTTCTGTGTTTGAGAGAAAAGGCCAACTAATGAAAAATATGAAAGCCTTTAATTACTGAAAACAATGAATATTATTTTATGTTGATGGAGTTTTACAACTTTTACGCGCGCGCACACACACACACGGTTTTGCGCGCCTAATTGACTCAAATATACGGCGAATCGAAACGAGCTGCGCAACGCACAATATTTTCACCATGCAAATTGTTTGCGGGGAGATTCTATTTTCGAATATATTGTTATTAAATATCGCTAAACGAATCCCCGACAATAACGCAACTAGTTAGCGTCGAGAGTTTTCACGGCGGTGAAATAATATTTTTTGCGGTGTTTTTTTCGTAGCATTTATAGAAATATACGACACGCGAAAAAATATCAAAATACGCGACAATACGAGCGTATTGCGAAAAAATTTTCAAGAGATCGTAGCACGCGGTTTATATTAATAAATTCGTCTCTCTTCGCGTTTACTTTTGCGCGACACAAACCACGGGACACGGGGGATCCGAGCGCCGCCGTCGTCGTCGGTGGCGCAACGAAAAAGTAATATTGATCTTATGCTAATTTTGCTACTGAGTTATGAAGGGTTCGTGCCGAATAGGATAATTTATTCTCCTGTTAATGCCAGCTCGTACACACACTCCCGTTCCCGTCGCGCGCCGAGCTTGCGCGCGCACGTTGCGCTCTCTCTCTTTCTCTCTCCCCCAGGAAAATCAGATTCGTGCCTTCGTAAACCGGGCTGGAATTTCGTCGCGGATTCACGTACGTCACGGTGACGTAAGCCCGCGACGACATTACGCTCCGGAGACTTTTCCCGTTGACGGCGTCCTGTCGCAAAGGACATTCGTTCATTTCCTAGGGCGCTGCCATACCGGAACTTTTCAACTCATACATTTATAATGGCAACTCCATTTTCGTCCTCGGCCTTTCGCGGATGCGCCATTTGTTACGCCGTCACGACGTGCGAGCGAACGCGCGCCCCCGTCCGATATTTACATTCCGGATCCGTTGTCAAAACCTGACGGAAATGCGTCATGGTATGGTAATTGTATTTCGGTACCGTATTAAATGCGACATGTAATTTATCATCAAAAAGAAAACAAGATTCGCGGTTGCATCTTCGTAAAAATAATTTTCTTGTTCTCTCGAAGCTTCTGATCTGATTATTATTTTTTTTTTCCAGGTACAATTTTTGCATAAATTACGATCGTAAGTTGTCGATAATTCGCTTCGCATCTAATACGCGATCTCTCCGAGTCACATTTGTTTTTTTTTTGTTCTATCTAAATAATTCACGTAATTCCCATATTAAAATTCGCTCGATCATCCGAGCTAGCCGGCGATAAAACACGTCGCGGGCAATTTTGCTGATTAGCTTCCGAGGCTCTTCCGAGTTCCGCATGATGCGGCGTTGTTCACATTGCCATGAGACAAAAAGAAACATTAGCGAACGACCCGTTCGGTGCCGTCACAATGGGCCGCCGCCTTGCCAGCCCCATCGATCATTCGCCCTGTCTTCGCTGTCCGCCGTATTGCCTCCGCCGCGTCCTCTCCCCGGAGAGGACGCGGTCCACGCGAAGACCGTCTCAGACACAATCCGAAGTTCCGCTCGATCGGACGTGTATACACGGTCGTGGAGCGGCATTCGAGCGGCTCCTGATTCGTATTTATGGCCACCTAATTCCGCCCGTTCGATCCTCGCGCCTTCGCACCGCACCGAAATCCGACTTGCGTTTATATCGAACTCGCGCGTCCCGCCGCAGACGAGACAAAAAACCAAAAAAAAAAACCCGATTTTCTCGCAGTGACATCGCCGTTATATCATCGCGTGTATCGAATTTTCCGTTTTCGGTGAGACACACTTGCGTCGCAACAATAACGTCGTACGTATCGATGCGATGTATGGACGAACAAGGTAGACGGAAAACCGCGACGCACGCACACACACACACACACACGCGCGCGCGAGTTCCGGCTCTCGTGGCTCTCAGCTATGCGGCGTATTTGTAAAATTATTGGATAGCTGTGCCTGAGGAGGGAAAAGAGAGAGAGAGAGAGAGAGAGAGAGAGAGAGAGAAGCGCTTTGTTGCCGCACTAACGATGTTTAGAATGTTTCATCATGAACATTCAATATACACACAACGGCGTCGACGCGTGGAAAATTTCTTCGATAATACAACGCGTATCAATTTCGTTGACGCAAATAATTATCAAGGATTCAAAAATATCGCAAAATAAACACGCGAATGCTCGTGGTGCCGCTTCGCGGTGCGGCGAAACTAAAAAGTAACATTAATTATAATATGTCGAACTGTAATATCAAATTTCTGAATCTGTATCTGCTTTCGGAGGATCACGTTATACGCATTATAACGGTAACGTAGTATACACATGTATCGCGAAAATTTAGTTCGACATTTGAGCGTTTTCGCAACATTATTCCGGGAAATCCGCAAGAGTTCGCGCGGGGGCGGGCAACGTCGAATATGCAATACCGACGTTATGCAGAGAGAGAGAGAGAGAGAGAAGTTAATCACGCGGCGTTTTGCCCCGCGTTTGCTCGCGATAGGAGGTTGGTGGCCGCGCGCGCGATTCAAGGCAGAGTCGCTCTGTCGTTTGCACGGCCGTGATTAGGGCTCGCAAACGCGCGCGCGCGCGCAGAGGATTCGAGGGTTGCGGGGATTTGTAGTACAAATACACGACATGTAGACCAACCAACCGACCGACCTGGTCGGTCGTACGACCATATAACGGCCGGGGCTATAGCGCGCGTATAGGACGATGGGTCTCTACGATATACGGTCTCTCTCTGTACGGACACAGGGCGAGCGCGCGCGTAACACGGCGGGCCCCTCGTTACAACTGCACAACTACCAAAGTGCATTACTGCTGCCGGGAATCTCGGCGTAACTTCGGTTGCATAGCTCCCGGCCTCCCCGAGGAGAGGCTATTTCCCGCGAGAGAGGGTTTCCACGGTCGGAGGGGGTGTTTCGTGGTCGTTCCGTGTCGCGCCGGACACAAGCGCCGTTCCCTCCCCCCTCCCCCTCCTCGATGTTCATCTTGATTTCCAAAGCGCAACGCTCTATATTATATTATATTGAATTACGTGCGAAAGCCAAACGCTCCGTCGCGAAGCGCTATTGATCATCCCTCGCGCAACGTCGACGCAAGATGTTAGAGACGAGATGTATAGATTGTTACTTTAACACTCTCGCGCGCGCGTTCTCCCGCGCGCGTGGAAGCTCTCGCGCGCGAGAGAAACTTTCGGCGTTGGTTAAGGAAGATTAATGGTCAGGCGTTTATTTATCCTCTCTCTCTCTCTCGGATAAGAGTCTCGCGTTTGTCGGATGATTGAACGTCTCTCGAAGACCGATCGGATTAATCGATTCGAACTAAAAACCTCGAACGTCGTCAGAAATTAACTCTGTTGATTTTTCTTTTTTCAACATTCGCGCGAAGCGTGTACGCCCGCTTGCTACACCTCCCCCACTCCCAGAAGCGCGTGACGCAAGTGAGGGGGGTCCGATTTCGCGCGCGTTGTTCCCTCGTAGCGATACTTCCGGTTGAGTTGCGTAACTTCCTTTCCGACTCTTCGAGCTCTTTCGCAAAGAGATTCACCTTCGCTGCAACACGACGTCGTCGGCTTCCTATTACGGAGGCGTTTCGAGATTGTTACAGGTAGGTACGCCGGGGGTGGGTTTGAGTACTGGAGCTTGCTTATTCTTGCAAAGCAAACGACGCTTCACGGCGGTTCTAAGCAGCGCACGGTTTCCCTCAATATTCCTTATAAATAACAGCAGCAGCAGCAGCCACGTAGGCAGGAGAGAATACGCGGTGTTGCGCAACAAGAGCGGGGCTTCCATTCTTCGTTCGTTACGGCGAAATAAAACGCGAATGGGACTTAAAGCCGCCGCTGCCGCGCACGCGCGCGCGGAAAAGCAGATCGCGATAAATTATGTAAATTCCGACCGGTTATTTACGTACTTTCCTGCACGCTTTTAATGCGCCTCTCACAAAGTTTTAGACCGTGTAAAACGTTAAACGTTCCTCTTAAATCTGCGAAAGGGGGAGGGCGGAAAAAAAAACGGGGAGACGAGGAGGAAGGAAGTGCGGAAGATAGAGAGGAGCCGGTACCTAAAATTTCCATTAACGCCCGACTGCGCGACGACTCCTGTAAATTATGACCGTAATGTGTAAGAGGAAAGGCGGTAACAAATGGCAAAATTATTCGGAAAATTAAGTTTTATAAAAGAGTCGACAAACGCGCGCGCACGCGGAACGCAACGACTCCTCCTCGAAACCGAGAGAGAGGACTCTCGAATCCCGGATCGTAAACACGACCGGAAACCATTAGACCGCCACGAGCCGTACACATCCCTCGCGAGTTCAACCAGTGTGAAATACTCTCCACTTCATTTAGGTTCATCATCTATTTACGGCGCTCCTCCTTCATTTTGCCTATCATTTCGGACTTGCTCGTATCCGAGCTCGAGAGAGACAGACGAAGGTGCGCGCGCACACACACACAGACAGCACTTCTGTCGAAACTCCGAGCACGAAATGTGTTTAGCTTCTCTCTAATTTGATATATGGGCATGCAAATGCTCGAATCAAATGTGCGACGAAACGCGCGCGTACCTACACCTGGGATGAACATTCGGTAAAGACAATATCGATATCGCCGAGCGGTGATATTATTGAATTATCCGTCGTCGAATTAAATCGCGCGATGACGTGAAACGTGTCCACGCACGTCACGCGACTTGTATAGAGTGTCTAAAAGAATTTTGACAGCCGAAGTGTGAAAACAGGATTCAATCCGAACCGGAAATTCATGTGCCATTTTGCAAAATTCGCAATATTTATCGAGTCGTTGATCAATGCGAGCCAATGAGCGCGTGGGAAGCGATGATCTGAACTCTGTAAGCGTGTACGATTTTTAGTTGTAAAGAAAACTGGTTTGCAATGTCCCAGCAACGAGAGAATGAAGCGAGCAAACAAGCGAGCGACGCAGCTTCTTGCAATCAGCTGATTTTGACAACTGAAAACATAGACGCGCCTGCAGAGTGTCCGAATCGTCGCGTTCCACGCACTCATTAACTCATATTAATTAATTAACATGTGTCAATTAATTAATTAATAAATTAATAATAATTAATCATTAATAATTCATAATTAATTAATAAATATTGCAAATTTTGCAAAATGGCAAATGACAAATAAGTATCGCAGAGGCCAATGTTTGGAGCAAAAATAGAAGTTAAATGTAAATAAAATTAATTAAATTTAATTATATATTGAACAAAATTAATTACAAATTATTTCGATATCTCTTACAAGAGCCTTCTTCAAAAAATCGCAAAACAGATCACAAACCTTAAGAGATACATTACGCAATCTCTAGAACATAGATCGTTAAAAAACATTAAAGTTGTAACAATGATAACAAAAAACAAATAAACAATCGCGCATTAATCTTTATGCTTATTATACTTTGTATTTATTCGTTGTTTTATTATACGAGCGCGGTTGTAGTTTTGTCATGACTTTTCTCCTCAAATTGATCCAATCTATCTTCATACTTCGGCTTTGTCAAACTTTTTTTTGTTTTTCGACACAAATAATCAAACAGAAAATAATAAAAACTGCTTCTCTTAACTTTCAAATTCTAATCATAGAACTCGCACTTTGTGCGAAATTAAAAGTTCGTTAGTAGTTTCCTGACTCGTGCGAGTGTGTGTTTACGTGCCTTCGTGTTTACAATTACACGCGCGTTGAATAAACAATTATCTTCATATCTCGTCAAAATCTTTCAGACACCTTGTGTATAATTTTACGTTACACATAGAGGCAGAATTCTCGTATCTTGATTATTACGTTCGCTCCGACCTTCTCTCTCGATCTTCCAAAGCAAATTCATTAGATCAGAATCGGGATCGTGACGTTCGCGGTGTCGACTTTGACGACGACGACATCGTCGCGCGCAACGACGACGTATCCGAAGCTTTCTACATAGATACGTTTCCGTCTACACTAATATATACCGCATTGACGCATCCGAACACGGCAAGATATCTCTCTCTCAAAGGCGTTTGTATTGGCGGTATGCTTTGTAACGCCTAGATTCTTGTGCGCGATATCGTTAATCGAAAATACCACAGATAAGAGCCGCGACGAAGGAAGAGGATGCACCCGCATCTCTCTCTCTCTCTCTCTCTCTCGGCTGCGTACAATACCGCACGCAATCGACACGTGTACATGTTACAATACACGTTTATCGAACACGTATCTCACGCCGTCGCGATACAATATCTGAGAAGTCACATCGCTGTGACCGTGTAATGAGGGGTGTGTTACGGACTGTCGATGCTTTTGCGAGATTATTTCGAAGTATTTAATTTAAGAGAGAACATTTATTAAAAAAAAAAAAAAAAACAATATCTAAAATTAATTCGAACAATTTACGTTAAATGTCTTTTCAGAAAAAAATGTTAAATTGTTAAATATCAAAGTTAAAATAAATCTTGAAGCTATGTCCATCGATGACAGATAGTAATTTGTAAAATTTCAAGCTTGATTTCTACTTAATTAATCGTTAACTCTCTATAACGCCGTATAATTTCAGTCACTTTTTTATATTGTCGATATTCTCTTGTTCTAAATTTCATTTTTAGTCGCAATGTGGCGTACGCATCTTGTTCTGTTACTTCTCTTTCGTAACTACGGAGATTGTTTATCTTGATTTGTCAACTCTTACTTGACATAAAAAAAAACTAAAAATTGTAAATTTATTAATTTATAATCTTAATTTATATTTAAAAG
Organism: Pseudomyrmex cubaensis; assembly: GCA_014825685.1. Taxonomy (NCBI): domain Eukaryota; kingdom Metazoa; phylum Arthropoda; class Insecta; order Hymenoptera; family Formicidae; genus Pseudomyrmex; species Pseudomyrmex cubaensis. Next base: position 9,616 of record QVOA01000174.1, read on the forward strand.
TGTAATTTTATATATATATATATTTGGAGGTTGATACTTTCTTACTGGTTTCACGTTACACAAATTGTTTTATGCTGAAAAAAATTCGGGGTATAGAGGGTTAAATATTTCCGAGACTGATGCTGAGACTTTATTCGTTCCACGTGGCACGTTGTAACGTTGTCAATTCTCGTCTGTGAATCTGATTAAAAAAAAAAAAACAAAAAAAAAGTATAACAACGGACATCGAAGAGAATGGCGCTTTGAAATATTTAGCCCGCGTAAAATTCTGTTTGTACAGTCAAGAATCAACTTTGTGATCGCATTAATCGCCCAAATGAGTTTGACCGGATCTATCGCTTGATAGATTCAATTGGTTCGGATTCACGTGCGAAAGATATTACGTGGGTCGCGGTTCGACGGATTTACCTCTAAATCAGATCCCTCTTTTGATGCTGTTTGGCGCAATGCCTCGTTAATTAGCGCGTATTCTCCCGAGCCTTTTCCCGGGCTCTCTGTTTCGAATTTTAACCGTGAATGATACGCGCAAGCCGCACGAACGAAAAACCGACGGGCACACATCGCGCGGTGTGTGTGTGTCTCGAAGCAGAAAAGCTGGCCAATGAAATCGCTAATCCGACGATAAACACATCCGGGCCGTCATGAGTTTCGGTTGTTTGCGTGACAACAATAAACCCGCGAACGTTGCGCATCTGGCTGCGAAGATACCGCGAGTCGCGCGCGTATACGTCATTATTTGCGCGAACGGTGCGGGAAAGTGTTTTTTTTTTTTTTTTAAGAGGAAAAACACCAGAGAAAAGAGAGGGAGAGAGAGAGAAAAAAAACATCGTATAAAACTTGACGATTTTAAATAAACGAGCGCGGTGTTGGTTTGATAGCTTATCTCGCGCTGCGAAATGTGGAACGCGATACGATTGAACTTCTATTGCGTCCGCGGCGAAATGCCGAAATGTTAGCGGCCCGGCGAAATTTCAATGTATTTCCGCGCGGCGCGATTTAAAAAAAAAAAAGAAAAACAGATTAATTGCGGATAGATTCGCAAATCTGTGATTCATCGGCGGTGGCTCGCTGCCGCACCGCGTTTCGCGAGATATATATATATGTATACACGCAAAGCGAATGTTGTCTCGGTCGGTGCAGATTTAGATTTTTTTAATGCGGACCCCGAAATCAGAAAAACCGATCGGCAATTCGCGTCGTTGTCGGCAACGCGTCATTCGTGCCGACAAACAGAATCTGCTCGCCATAGCTCGACTCTCTCTCTCTGGGCGACAAATAATAAATTGACTCTAAATGCTG
>QVOA01000175.1:0-19564 GCA_014825685.1 Pseudomyrmex cubaensis
ATATATATATATATATATATATATATATATATATATATATATATATATATATATATAAAATATTACATTTGCTCTCAAAACATTAATTAAATTTCTAAAGTGTTACACTAATAATATTTATTATACGATGTATTTATGTACATTAGAGAAGAATTTGTATTTCTTATACTTTAATTAAGAACGTTTTGTAACAATGCATTCTTAATTATAAATTTAAACATACAATTCAAATATAATTAATTAAATTTAAATATAAATGTTTTTATCACGACTCCTTGTTTCAAGTTAAAACAAATTATCTTGAAAAGATTCAGATAAATTGTGATTCAACCATTTAAAAAGTAAATGGTTGAATAATACCTAACCGTTCAAAATATATTAACAGTTCGATATATTTCGATATTTTATATTCAAGGTCGAACGGCCTAAAAAGTGTAAACATATAATTAAAGGCTTGACGTCAAAATTTTTTATATGTTTCTACTAATTGTTCAGTTTTAACAAATGTTATTTCAAAAATCAGTTTGAAACATCTTTGTTGTAACACGTGGCTATACATCGTTATAATTAACAATTTTAGCAAACACGAATTGTCGTCATGTAACAGTTTCAGTGTTCGCACATCGTACGTTCTCATGGGCGTAACTTGAAAGTAAACAAAAGTGTTTTATCATTATTTGTTTCTTTTTTAACAATTTTACTGTGTATTCAATTTAAAAAAATATACGTAAACATATAAAATATATAATATAACTTTATTGTATTTAGTACACACAATCAAATCTAAAATTGCGTGCGAGAGGAGGTTAGTCAGTAACGAATGTTTATCACAGAGTCAGTAAAATATGTTTGGAACACTGCGTAGCAAATTTCAAACCGTGCAAGAAGGTATATCCGCTAGGTAAAAATCTGCATATTTATTATATTGTTTGGTTGTATTTTTTTTTTTTCTTTAATGTAGCGATAAGATGTAGAAAGCGAGAATTATAATTTGTGGAGGAACATTACTTTTTTTAGTATACGTGGATTGTCAACCACTGAACATGCTAAAAGCAAAAAGTTAACTAATGTAAGGAAAGTAAATTATGATGCTGGTGCAGATGTGTTGCATCGATTTCAATTACAATGGAACGAGCTTCATGAACTTGCTGAGGAAAATGCAGGAAAAGCTCAGGAAGTAGATGCATTAATATCTTCTATTTATGAAAAACTTCAACATGAATGGAATAGTATCACATGTTTGAATAGCACTTTAGCCTATATTCCAAAAATTAACAATTCAATTCAAGACCTAATGGACCAGATAGGTAGTTTGGTAGTTTCAAACAAATGTAAAATTAAAATATAGAAAAAAAATTATAATAGTTTTCTAAAACAGTTATTTGTATCTAAGGAAATATGCAAGAAATGTTTGAAGAAGTTGAAGGAGCTTTATATCGATTGGAAGACTTAAATGAAATGCTAGATTTACAAACTAGACAGTTGGATCATAGATTCCAGTTGGCTTTGTACAAAGAGAAGAAATTAATAGAATTGAATAATTTTAAAGGTTAAAACATTATATATATATACGTATTAATTTACAAAATATTTGTAGTTGATTTAAAGTTTATCATGATTTATTTTAAATTGATTTGTTTTCTTTTTAGCACAACTGTCTAACGAACATATTGAGAGAGTCTCACAATATGAATTAAATCAGCAAAAAAGATTGAAGGAACGGCGCGAGACTTTTGAAGAAGCTTTTAAAGAAGATCTTGAAGAATATAAAGCAACTGGATCTATACCAAGTATTGTTTCATTTTTATATTATCTAAAAAAAGGATATTTACACACATATAATATATGCAAAAAAAAATTAATTTATCTATTCCATATTTTTAGAGTTGCCAGTATCTTCACAAGGTCCATCTTTGGATGAAATAGTGTTAGATATTGATTCAAAGATATTTGATGAATTTTTAGAAAATTAAGAGCAAAAATATCAGATTACATCTAGAAATGTTATACAATCTCTATAATTCTCAAGTCGAGAGATATTATGTGCAAGTGAATGTAATTCTTAATCGAAACAGTTTTTACAATGATAGATATTAGAACTGTGATACAGTCAATCAACTATAGCATTTTACTACAAAGATTTATAAAACTAGTGAAAATCTATAGATTAATTATTTCAAAATTGTGTACATATCAAAAACATTCTAAGTTTTCATATTTCATAGAATTTTAAACAGTTCTTATACATTCATACATAAAATATTTTGTTGTAATTTTTACCTTTACTACTATATTATCAAATGAAATCGAAATAATAATTCCATAAATATATATATTTCAGAAAATGTTTTAAAAAGTTATAAACATTTAATACAATGTATTCATTTAAGAAACAATATAATGTGAAATAAAAATAAAATTTTATTGTATATACACAGTAATATTTATATTACTATTTACATTTAATGCTAAACTATTTTAAAAACGCGTTTTATATTATTTTTTTATATATCTGGTAGGTAGTACAAGATATATTTATGTAACTAACTTCGCATGTGTCATCGTAGCGCCATATCGTGGTAATATGTGGTATTGTATTGTATGTGGTACAGTTGTATGCGGTTTAAATTCAATAAATTAGAAGATCTATTAGAAGAAAATTCTCAAATTTGTCATTCACAGAAACATTAAATTGAAAAAAAAAACGATATATTTACGTTAGTGTGTAAATATCCCAACAAACAACCGTGTATGATAAAGCATTTAAGTGAATTTCTTTGAGGTTATTTATTATCTGAGTCGTCACACATCAAATACAAATACTATATGCACGTATCAATATCATTTAACATTAAAATTTATTTTGTATGTAATGTATTTTCAGCTCGTGATAAAAGCCAAGTACGTGGAACAAACAAATAATTTGCAATGGATCCAGCTCTTAGAAAGAGACAAAGGAAGGAAAAGTTATACAACAAAATGCACAAAGGCTTTGTAAATACCTGCATGGGTGTTACATTCATTGCCAGTGTTTTTCTCGGTTATACGATATACCAATATGTGCGATATGTTCGTCCTGTACAAACGGCACAGAATCAACTCACTGAAGATGAACTTTTGTTTGAGGGTAGAAGTATAGAAGATACTCCAAATATACAATTGTCATCGTAGAGCATAGTTACAAAGTAGCAATCGTTAAGTGTATAAAAAATCCACTTACTATTCATAAATGGAATAAAAAAAATACAAAATAATAACAGCAGTATGAATCAGAATTATATTTGTGGATTAAAGTGTACGTATAAAAGTAATTCTACTATAAAAAATGTATATAATTAATATAAAAACAGTTATGATTACAGCATGTAAATAATTCTCACGTAATATAATATTACTATATATACTTTCCTGTGTTCTAGTAAATATAATACTTGAAATATGTATCGGTTGAGTTTCTTAAGTAAGGAAGTTAAAAATTATTTATGAAAATATACTGAACAATATATAAATTTTCACATTACACAAAATAGAAGAAACTATCAATCTTAATGATATATGTAAAGATAATATAAAAAGTATAAATTTTACATATATAGGAGTATTGTTTCTAAATATCTTTACTCAATTTATTATATTTATTTTATTTGAGAAGTTTCAGTAATTTTTTATACATCATTTGTTCCAATGTACAATAATAGTTTAGTTTTATTTTTATCAGCAGAGAAAGCTTTTCTCTATTGTGTATAAAAAAGTATAGTATAAAAGTATGTGACCCTGAGTTACATTCCAAAATTTCATTAAGGTGATGCAAAATTTCGAACCTTGAATTTGTAGCATGAATTTAGACATTTACAACATTTATGGTAATCAAAAACACTGTTGCATTGTTGCAGTTTATTCTAATTTTTTAAGTAAATTTTTCTCTTTAATATGTGAGAAAATTGACATGTCTCTATTTAGCTTCGAAGACAAATTCTCAAAGTTCTCTCGTTTTGCATTTTATTTTTAAGTTTTCAATAGAATGCTATTCAAAATAAATAAAAAAGCATTTATACAAATGTGTGAAATACACGAAATGACAGCATTAAATACATTCTATTTTCTGTTGATGGACATGAACAGAGTGCAGAAAAACTTGTGATCTATGATACTTTTAAACATTATATTGCTTCCTCTCTTAAAGTTTTCTAATAATATACAAAGAGATATATGCTACTATATATTGTATAAATCATTGTTTAATTCAAACATTATGGATTTCTATGAAATTTAGAACACATCTTGCGGCTCCATATCGACATATAAAAGTAAATTTCTTTTACGATATAAAATAGAAAAAGGCAACTCTTCTGATAAGCTTCAAAAGTGATGTGTGTAAATTTTTATTTTTATCAGTGATTAACTAAAAAATTTATACTACGTTTGAGAGCTTCTAATTTGTTTCATCATTTCTACTAAAAAGGCGTTATGTTTTAATACTACTGATATACAATTCCTTATAATACATAGTCATCCCTCGTACTATACACTTATGATAGAAATGGAATTTTTTTTAGAGAATAAAAGTAATTATAACTTTTGTCAGACTGAAACTAATAATAATGGAAGGATAATTTTCAACAATTAAAATGTTTTTTATATTATAAAATCTGTATATTAAATAAACATCTTATATGTTTACTATTTACACTTACGCTGATCAATCGAGCACATATCTTACATTTACAAAAACCGCATTTTACAAATTACGAAAGTACGAATGAGAGAAGTACGTTAAATATGATCGATTATCATCGTAAAAATTACTATAATATTTCAGAAGAAAAAAAATGTCGAAAATGATCTCATTAGACAAGAGCTTTTGTGTGTCATACAATGAAGGAAGTATATAATATAATCGATAATATTATTTGATAGTACAAAATGCAGCATGCATTCTTTGTCTCTTTATGTACAATGTGTACTCTGTTGCATAATGGACACAATTTGTACTCTGTTTCTTTTTAACAGATTTTCCGTTTATACGTTTCATATATATATATAAAATAGTGCACTTTAGAAAAACATTCACAGATACATATACACATATATTTTAACAAACTCAAAATTGTTTTTCTTTTTTTTGCAAACATCCTTTTGATCATTATGTACACGTGTCTGAATATCAGTCAATGTAAGTTTTTGTCATCTGGACAATATGTCCTATAGCTAAATTTGATTGAGAACAATTATGTTTCTGATCTCTGCAAGAGAGAAATGAAATTTTACTAGAAAAGACATACTAGAAAATATAATCTTTGTATATTCGTTTAAATTATATTACTAAAACTATAATTACAAAATATATTACAAAACGTACAGATGATGTTCTTGAAGACAATTTCGAATTTTAAGCAATTTTTGAATGATTAATACAAAATTGCCGATTTCCGTAACCTTAGAACCTTTTTGCTCACAAGCATCTCAAAAGCAAATTTATGAAATAATTATTTATGTGATCTTATAATCACTTATTCGATAGATGTTACGAGTTTGAAATCCATTCTAAACTGTAGACCTTATGCTCAAAAAAACATAAAGCTGAGTGAAATTCATGAACATCGTCCATGCGCATAGTACATTGATTAGTATTTTCATTTTTTGTCATAAAACAGAATATCAATTAGTAGCTTACACAGACTGATCCTCTTTTATATTTGTCTATACATTCAAACTTAAAAATCATGTATACCTTCATCGTCGTTGCAACTTGCTTAAGAAAATAAATTGTACAAGAAACTGCCTTATTTCACATATAAGGCGAGGAGTCACGAGGAGACGTTGAAAACTTCGTCGAATATCTCACCATGAGAATCGTCCATTGTGTTTGCGCATACTCGGACATTTCGATTATTGAGAAATTTAAATTCTAATGTCACATTTGATCGAATACTTGCACGAATCCTGTATCTTACAACTTAGAATTTCAGTGTATTCAGAACTGATGATTCTTCAGTGGTAGCTAGGCAGTTATTAATTATTCGATGCAGGATTAGAGTTTGACATCGATTCCACGCGCATTGAATCGATTCTGGCGACAATTTTCAACGCCGGACCCAGTTTAATGCTCATGGCGGACATCAAATGGTCCTCTTTCAATAACATAAGAGCTTGACCGTCAATCTCCTGAATGGCAAAGTCTTCCGCGTAATCTGCGCATCCCGGTAACCCGCGTATAAAATCGCATACTTCACCAACCTGTAATAAAAAAGGAAATTTTTAAGCATAATTTTATTTGATAATATATATTAAAAAACATATATTTCTTTGCGCTTTCGTGTAAAATACACGCTTACCGTCCATTTCACTGGGTTTACTTTCTGCACGGATTCATCAGCGGAAGAGGTGGTAGTTGTAGACAACGACTTTTCTTCACCATTCTTTTTCGTCGTGTCATTATCGACAGTTCTTGTCTCAGTCTCTATCTCAGTCCACTGTTTCTCCGTATCATCGCGATCTCGCGTTTCGCGCTTTTTGCTGTAAATAAAATATATTTTTTATTTTAAGAAAAGAATATCTGCAAAATAGTTTGTAAATAAAATTTGACAATATTGTTTAAACGTATATGTATATATATATATATATTATTATATCTATTATTATATAAAAAGTACGCGCTTACTTTTTTGCACATGTTGACGAGCAGAATCGTTTTTCTTTCTTGAGCTTGACATTCTGTTCGTCAATCGTATTTCCACAATTTTCGCATTTAATAACTTGACCACTGGTTCCGTCTTCTTCATTAGAATGATTAGGAGCATGTTTCTTCTCTAAAAATTCAATTTTTGTTTAAAATTTATTAAATCTAAATTTAAAATGTTGGAAACACTGCATTTTCATTAGTTTACTTACTCGGAGGTTCATCATGAGCATCCCTTTCTGTAGTTGTGTTACTCCGGTTAAGAATATTAGTGGTTTCTTGACTCACTGCAAACGGTTCTGATGCTGTAAACAAAACAATTTTATTTGATTAAATTGCAACGTGAAATCATATTCACTACGTGCAGATATATAAAATGCGCGAAAATAAAATGTAACCAATATAAAGAAAGATAGACGCAACTCTACCTTCTTGTATCACGAATCCTTCTATCACATGCGTGAGAACTTGTGGCTTCACCATAGCTTTAGGCGGAGCTTGCTTACTATTCACTACGACTGGCGTAGTTGGTGACTCATCACCAACTACACCATTTGTAATTGCGTTTACTGTATTGGCAAGCCCCGCTAATGGATTATTGCACTGTTTCTCTTCCGCTTTTGCGACAATCGGTTCTTCCTCTCTCACAGGTGTCGTCTTACATTGAGATCCATCTACATATTTGTAAAATGTTTCAATATATTCATCGAAACTATAAAAATTTGATATTTATTAGTAAACCAAAAGATTGTACCTGTTACTTCGGATTGAGGTGTTGTTGCGGCTTCCTCTACGACAGTAGGCACATCGTCTTTCTTTGAAGGTAATTTCGTGCTTTCGTCAGTCACTACCGGAGGATTTACGGTAGACGGCAATATTAAAGAACATTCGGCCGGTTGATTACGATCTGGCGATGTGATCATTATTGCCGAGTTGGCATTATCGTGCGTAGGCTGATCTTGCGTTGTGTTTACGATCGGCATCGCCTGAACTTGTGACGCTCCGCTCATTAATTGATTATTTATTAGTGCGGAGTTGATAGTCTGAAAAAAAGAAGTGTTTTATCTTTTTTAATATGTCTGTTTATATAACAAACAAAAGAACTTTACTATTTTTTTGTATATAAATATTTATCAGAGAATACTCTAATAACCTTTTCTGATATAATATACTAAAATTGTAATATAATTAATAATCACCGGTATAGGCAACTGCTGTACAGCCGATATCGGTGTCTGATTCATCTGCGAGGCAGTAGCAACTCTAATTCCTACCGAGACTATCGGCATTATTGAACGATCTGTGCCTAAAACAACACCCGGTTGTTGCTGCTGCTGTAGATTCATATTTGCTGTAACAAAAATTTTCCATAGTTAAATATTATTGTAAATATCATATATATTTGCATTTATTATCTATATTATTAATGTAAAACATTAGTTTCACATTTAAACACTATATCATTAAAATACCAACCATTCAAACGAGTATTCTTCTTACCCATAATAGCTTTGGGTTGTATTTGTTGTTGAGAAGACTGTACTTGTTGCTGATACTGCTGTTGAAGTTGTTGCTGTTGTTGTTTTTGTTGTATAAAGACTTGTTGCTGTATCGGCTGTTGAATTTGCTGCTGCTGCTGCTGCTGTTGTGGTTGCGGACATTGTATTGGCTTTCCACGGCCTTTACCAGTAGTTGTGACACCTTTGCCACTCTGCCAAATAGGATGCGATTAAATGATGAATGGGAATATTATTATGTGACATATATTGCATTGCACATATTACTTTATATCATATTACATTATATTAAAAAAATATAATTACATATATGCTATATATGTATTAAATAGAACTGATTATTCTTATTATTGATTGAAAAAATTATAATAAAAGCAAAAAGTTGAGAATGGTTAAGTCTATTAGTTTGCAATAGTTGAAAAAATCGTGTTTGCGCTACATGTTAGTGTTAGTCTAGTACGTATAGTAACCTGTACTTGTATAGTGGCTTGAACTCCATGAACTGTTTGTGTAGAAACGGAACTGGCGCGTATATTGGCAGTCTGTACAGCCTGCAATGATGATGGTAGAATACTCAATGGCCGCTGACTGCTTGTGCTTGGTTTACCCTGTTGTGATTGCTGTTGTTGTATGTCCATCACTTTGGTCGGTTTCCCACCAACAGTCGCGATCTGTTGTACACCTTGTAACTGTTGCTGCGTTGTAAGAGCTAACCCAATAGAATATAAAAAAGACTTTCATTGTTTTCTCTGATAATTTTAATTCATATTACAGAAAATGTTCAGAAGTAGTAAACAAGAAAATGTTAAATTCTACTGTAATATTTAAACATATTAGAAACAATGATAAATACTAATGATCACAACTAACCATTATGTGCTTGTATCGGCTGTGGACTTTGTATAAACATGTCAGGTTGTGTAGCACCGCGAATGAATATCTGATTAGGTGCGGCAGTGAGGAGAGCTGGCTGTTGCAATCCAGCCGTCCATACTTGAGGCGCAAATTGCCACGGTGCAAATTGCATACCAGCATTTCTTGCAGCTGAAGGTGTCCCAGCGGCGCACGTTGTATACTATATTCAAATACAATTAATCATATTTAAAATTATATTATAAAAATAATTAAAAAATAAACAAAAATAAAATTTGATGTCCTAATGTCGTAAAGCAAATGCAAGTTTTTACTATGATCACCTTTTGCACCTGATCTTGTTTGGCAGCAGATTGTTGCGCTTGCTGTTGTTGCAACTGTGGTGGTTGCGGAGAACCTAATACACCAAGCTGACCAAATACCAGCGTCTGATCTGCGCCAGGATTTGATGTAGGTACTGGTAAATAACCGGCAGGAAATCCTTGGACTTTAGCACCACCCGCACCGGGATGACCAGCGCCTTGTCCAGGTGTCGATGCTGTCGTTAGCATGTGAGGAGTCAACTGAGCTGCAGATTGAAATGGCTTTCCAGCTGTTATCACCTGTAAAAACATACATTATTTTCTCAAAGTACAAAATAGTAAGTTATTGATAAAAATAACTCAATGTATATAGAATAGAATTATTTTTAACGAACATATTGTTTTTAACATAGATTATGGTTTTTTGATTATGTAATAGTTTTTTTTTATATAGCAAGAGAAGAATACTAAACTATACCTGAATAGAAGAGGGATTTATGCCTGGATGGAGTGCAAGATTTCCTGGCATCAATAAAGGTGTGCCTTGATTATATAATTGTTGCAAGTGATAAGCTTGACTTTGTAATGGTTGTTGAATTACTTGGACGGCTTGTGGATGTGCAGCCATAGTAGTTATAGTAGTTGCACCTTGTTGACCAGACAATGTCATAGACACACCACCTACTCCTTGCTGCTGTTGATGCTGCATTGATACTGCAACAGCACCCTGCAACTTTTGTAACAACAAAAAACTTACCTAACAAGAAAAATGTACAAATTTAAAAGTAATTCAAACTTAAGCTGATTTAATATAAAATATATAAAACAAAAAATATACAAATATGAGATATTTAATTAAATAATAAGTAGTTACCTGTTGTGGCATGCTCGCAGCTACTTGTGGCATACTCGCAGCTACTTGTGGCATACTTGCAGCTACTTGTGGTTGAACTTGAACTTGAGTAGGAACAACACTGTGTGCTCCATTAGTTTGCTGTTGCTGTTGTGATTGTTGTTGTTGCTGCTGCTGAACTTGCTGCTGCACTTGTATTTGCTGTTGTGGTTGAACTTGTTGCTGTTGAACTTGTTGTTGTTGTTGCACTTGCTGAGGTTGTTGTTGAACTTGTTGTGGTTGCTGTACATGTTGCTGTGACTGCTGAACGTTTTGTTGTAAATCCTGAGTAGTAATCATCATTTGCTGTTGTTGAGGTTGTTGCTGTGACTGTGGCTGCTGTTGCTGTGGTGTTGATGAAGGTGGTGGTGCTGATGGTGCTGGTGCTGGTGTCGATTGCTGTTGTGTTTGAGACGGTGAAATTCCAATTGGTTTAACATCTGTCATGTTTTCTTATGCCCTTATAAAATCAAAATATACACTTTCTATCAAAATATTTTACTGAAAATATTTAACAATTAATAGGCCTTTTTTTCTTGCCATCTTATACATGTGCCTAGTATCACTCTTCTAGTCCTACTGCATCTGTAACATACACAGACAAAGCACTCAATAAAAGACAATAAAAACTAGTATTAAAATTTTGTATTAAAGACATATATTTATACAATTTCTAATTGTTTCTGCTTAAATGTGTGTGTTTGCATCTATTTGCATGATTTGTAGGCATGTACATACATATACATATATATCTGAGAAAAGCATGTGTAGCATATATATGTACACACACACACACACACATAATATTTAATTATAATTTTTTTCTTAGTTATATTATTTAATTTTTATATTAATTAAAATATTAAAATATATTACACATCTATTTTTCATAATTAAATAATAAAAATGAAAAAAACGCATGTGTGAAGAAGCCATTAAAACATATACAATTCTTTATGCTGCTTGTGTATCATAACCTTCTTAGATATGATACGCATCTCTCGTCATTGCTGATCTGAATTCGACGAGATTATCGTTGTTAGAAAGGTTATCGTGCCGATGTCCGAGAGTGAAGTGTGCTACTGTGCCATAGCTTATTTTAGTTACAATCGCGGGAATTCTTCCTAGGTCTGACAAAAGTAAGTTTCTTAAAAATAATTGATGTTTTTTTTTCTTCGCGCTTTATATATCGTACAGAAAAATATCGTACAGTCCTATACTCTTGTAATTCACGCGTAGCGTGCGACAATAGAACATGCGTATGATTTTTCTCAACATTCTCAATACTCGATCAGTTTTGCACGTTAGTACAAGAAGAATCTCATCATTTTCTGATTAAATATTATTTTATAATCAACAAGATATATTTCTTCACAACTTTATTGTGTTGCAGAAATTAACCGTTAAGATTAATTCATAGGTTATGTGATTTACACAATGTATTGGGACATCATATAATAATAACCAGACATACTTTAAAGTATAAAATAATGATGTAGAGATATCATATTACACATGTAACAGTAGTTATTTATTTCAAAAGTTCATCATGTTAGCAATGTGATAAAGATAATGCCGAGTATCTCGACGCAGAGATGTTTTACGTATCTTGGAGTTATACAAAAGTAGTAATTTTATCAATTTTTTAATTTTTATCCTTATTAAGCTCTACGAACGTAACACGATATTAGAGAAATACCGAACCTTGCTTAGTAATTCAATTTTTTGTGTATTTCTACGGAAAATAACTCGTTTTACGATTATTTAACTTAACCTAACTTATTCAAGCGCGTTTTGTACAAAATATGTGTAAATATTGTGCACATATGTGACAATTTAAGTTTTTTTTTGAATGTACAAAAACTTAAATTGTCACATATGTGCACAATATTTACACATATTTTGTTTTATCAACTTGAAAAGTTTTTTTTCAATAAATCAAACAAAGGTATATTATTTGTTTCGAATTCTCAATATGTAAAGCAAAATTATTCTTCATTTTTATAAAAATAACAAAACAAAAAAATTTTTATATATTTCCAAATTTATGTTTAATAAAAACAAATGTAAATTTTAGAAGTACAATTGAAATATGCTCCAATATATAAAAAGGAAGCAAAAGGAGATAAACCTCATACTTTTTTTTAAATATACCTTAAATGTATTTAAGGAACTTTTATAATGCCAAAGCTATTTCTCTTGACGAAAAAAAGTAAAATAGGAATGTTACGTTTCAAAGAAAAAAATATGAAAAAGAAAAAGATATTTTCTGTAAATGTGCCACTTGAACTCGCATGGTAAAGTAGAACTTTATGCTTCCATCTCTTTTTCATCTTTTGTATAAAAACCAACGTGCGAATATCGATCCAATATGAAACGCCGACGCCATATCCATTTTGGCATGTGCGTGCGTGCGTACGTGCGTGCATGAGTGCGTGCGTGTTTGCGCGCGCGCGCAACGAACAAAATGTCGCCGCAGCTAATATACCCACCATAATTAGTGCCGCGATGACAAGGTGGGGGTGAAGGGAGAAGAAAAGAGGGCCGAGATATTCGACCGACAGAGCGGGAAATACGATTGAAAGGCGGGTTGGAAAGAAGGAGAGGTGGAAAAGAAAAAGACCAAGGAGGGAGATGGAAGAGAGAAGGAGTGCAATAGAGAAAAGAGTGAGGGAACAACTGTGCCAGGGGGACGGCTGCTATGGGCTGCCACACATGAATTTCTCGCCATAATGCCAATGTATTGTAGAGGCAGTGACGGATAGTATAACAATAACACATGCGAGAGAGCGACTGTCCTTCGTGCGAGAATGGAGTTGCTCTTTCTTCGGAACGCCAGACGCCACCACGAAACGCTCACACTAACGCGATAAAACTATACACGCTGGCGTCTCATGCACGCACGCATATATCCGGTCGTCGCCGTCACAGTCCGTTTTTCATACGATTCCGAGACAGTAGCGTCTCGCGGATGTCGACATATTGGATTACAAAATAAAGCACTGTTCGGAGAAATGACGGAACGGGTGTGCAAGAGAGGGAGACGAGTGAAGCGGAAAAAGGGGGAGACGAAAAAGAGATGGCGACAGACAGAAGATAAGGATAGAACATGCACATATACATATATCTAGCAACGCTGTCTTGCGCCGTGTCGAGGAATCACCTCCGCGAGAATCTCGCGGAGATTGTCATCGTTAACGCAGTGACTGAGGCATAAGCGCGTTTCGCTTAGTGACTAACTCTCTCCTGGGAGCCACGTATAGCACAATAGAAAAAAAAAAAAAAAACGGATACACTTTTTTCTCAACAACGACGTCGCCGCGAGCTGACAGAGCTTTCACACGGATACCTCGTTTTCATCAGGTACTCACATGGCGACTGCGCAGTCACACCTATGTGCACGTTTCCTGTGTAGCAGCTTGCTTGTATATGTAAGCGCGTGTGCGTGTATATGTATATACACAATCTGCTTGCACTACCCCTACTGTCTGTCACAGTGTACCATGCCAATAGCGTGTCGGTACTTTTCTAATCGTCACTATTTTTTGTCCACTTTAACGTTACTCGGAGAAACTCGTGAACTCGCAGTCACGAGATCTTGTATGCAAGCACTCCCGATACTCGTTATCCGCCGCCGCTATTACTGATGTCGGCTACCTCCCTGCTTCACACTAAAGTACCTCTTTTGTACCCGCGCGTCTCTGAAGTCGCCATCCCTTCCCGGCACGTCCCTCTCGCCGCGCACCGCGCGTTATACCTATCGCGCCCGCTGATTGGTTCGACGAGGACAAATCCCAAAGGCATCGTTCGCGTCGGGAAAGGCGGAGCCATCGAATACGGCGCATGCTCACTAACGGTACTTTACCTTTTTTCCCCCTCGCTGCCCGTCGCACTCTTGCCGTCCTATCGTATTCACGCATACCAACTTGCCGGTCCTATACATACATGGCCCTATAGTTCGTGCCATATTTCACAGCATAGCTTATACTGGGCAAGAACGTATACACGTTTCCAAGTGCCCTGAGTTATTCTGTTTTATGGCATGAAAAAAATTAATTTCCTTAAGCTCTTCTTTTTAAATGTGAGGTTCGAATAATATTGTAGTTATTGTTAATATTTACTTACGTTTATACTTTGAAAATTGGCTTTATATTAAATGTTAGTTATATATTAATAATATACACATTAATAATTATATATAGTTTAACATAGTAATGTTATAAAATAATGTGTTACATGTATGTTATTGTTTGAAGATTAATATTCATTTTGTACTTTAAATGTAATTAACAAGATTTAAAATTCTATACAATATAGAAATATAACAAAAAAATAAATAAATAAAATATTTTATTTTTTTTAATTCACATAATTTGTGAATAGCTCAGAGTTGATGATCAATTGTTAATCAACTATAAACTGTATATAATAATCAATGTATGTGTAGGATATGTAAATATTATTTTCTATGTTTATACATAGAATTAACAATATTTATCTTCTATTCTTTCTTTAAATTTTTATCCTTCTATGTTGTAACAAATTCGTAGTATTACACAAAAAATACGTATAGTATGCAGATATAATGTTATCTTAAAGAATCTACACACAAACACACACGCACGAAATTCTGAACACGAACAAAAAGACTTATCCTAAGTCATAAAATACCTAGTTAACGTTTCTAGATTTAACGCAGAAAAGAAAAATGCGCTATCATCCATATAAAATGTTCAGAATTTAACCTGAAAGTTCGTGAATCCCTATTTCGTTTTGGGTTAGTATGAAGTTGGACGCAGTAGGGTACGAGAACCGACCTAATGATTAATGCTTTTGGCTGTAGTGGCTCTATCGGTATTTCACGGATACCTAAAACGACGTGCTTATTTCTCTGCGGGAAAGTAAGTCTTGAAAGAGAGATGCTATGAATGAAATAAAATAAATTCTCGATTTCTGTGGTTTCTCTGAAACTACGTGTTTTGTATATATATAAAAAATCATACTGCTATATATTTTTAAATATATATGTTCTTTTATATGTTTTTAAATATATAAAACAAGATTTGTGATATATAATTAGTTAATTCATGTGTGCACATGATTTTACAACATGTTCCACAATTTGCACTAAATTTAAATATTTAATAGTTTTCAAACTCTTACGTTCAATTTGCAGTATCTAAAAAAATAACTATCTTTTTCATTTCGTCCGAGTTATTAAATTATACATATATACGTCTTAGTTTTAATTCATGCATGTTTAAGAAAAACTATACAGTAAGGTAATAATAACTATAAACACAAAAATGTGTTCAATTAATACTTCGCGAACATAGCGGAAAACACCCGAATTCCTGTAGAGACGTGATACGGTCCTGACACAACTGTCTCTAAGCCGAGTTTATGTTTCCCGGCTCGGAACTCCGCAAGAGCTGCCGTATACGATTGGTTTATTATTTTCTTGCGGTAATTTTTTCCACTCATTATATTCGGATGTTCATTTTTTTTTCTTATGATGATGTATATAAAAACACAAACAAATCATTTTCAATTTTTGACGTGAAATGTATCGTGGTGCTTCTGTCTGAGGAAAGTTCCAGTTTTGATGCTGGGGTTCCATATTTAATGTATCTCATTTCGCCAAAGACGGGGGGTTTCGTTTTCACGTGGATCAAGGACGTATACTCTCGTTATTTTAGCATTCATCATCATAGCTCTCAAAACTCTTAATCTTGAAATTTTATTTTATGTCAAAGTAACATGAATTATGATAAATCATTTTGTATAATATTTTGATTATTTTATCTTTAGATTGATGTTATTGCGCGATCTCACTTGCACCCTCAATAAAAAAAATGATCGTCGATTTAAAATCTCGGCTATACAGTGTTTGATCCCACGCGGCGGTGATTCCGCCTTAGTGGAATTTCTGGCAAAACGAAAGCTGAAAAAAAAGAGAAGGAACCACGCCAACACAAAGTATAACCGATTTATCGTCCATCTCCCAATACCGGTCTTGGATTTCGACGCGAGGGGCGATGGTAGGACGTATCGCGCACAGGGTAGGAAGAGTCACAGTTGTACCAATCCGAGATCTCTGTGTGACGTTCGTGCGAGTAAATGATGTTTTCATTTTGTGCGTGTGTGTGGCGTGCATATATCTGTGTACGTTGCTCGGCAAGGGCGAGTTGGTCGGAAGAGAAGGGGTGTCGTTCTATAGTCTACGTCTCTATGCTGCGTTACGGATGATGAAGCGTATCTTGCGTCTGTAGTTTGCCATCTGACCGACAGAGCGTGGGGACGCACGGGTGGGAGAAACGGGCCAGCCAATGGTGTGGGTCGTGCTGGGTTGCCAGGGAAACAAGTTAATGATTCGGGCTGCCACTGAGGAATTGGCCTGGCCGGTACGGATCGGCGCATTGCGCCGTCGTTGCATAACAGCGCATGCGTTGCGCTACCCCTAGGGGGTCTCTCTCTGTCGTTTTATCGCGTTCCTTCTCGTCTGCTACACAACCGTGTCACCGCCGCACACGGAAACACGCGGTCGATGTCCGTGAATTGAGCGCCGCGTACACATGGCTGTTTGTACGTGTATGCAGTCTTCGCTATAGGAGGTTGCGTTTGGTCGTGTCTCTGATTTCGACCGACGCATACATGCGCGAAGCGTGTGTTACATATCTACACGTACGTCGCGCGCTCACGTTGGCTCAAGTCGTCGCGACGATTGGTTCCCTCCCCATTCCCGCCTGCACTTCCCGATCTGCCGCGGCGTTTTCTCACTTCCCACTCCGGGCTGCTCTTTCTTCTTCTCTCCGAGTGTCCATCGCATTTCCCTCTCTACCGCGTGCTCGTTTCTCTACGTCGCCTCCTTTCCACACCCGCCCGCCTTCTTCCTCTCCCCCTGACCTGTTTTTCCCCACACTGTCCTCCGCCCGGTAATATACCACCGCGTATCGCTCAGTGATACACTACGGAGAGGGGGCAGGAGTAGGAGGGTTCCCCATCGAAAGATTCGCTGTAGATTATAATATATCCGATGCTCGTCCGATCGGTCCTCGAATTAACGTCGAGAAAATGGAAGCACTCTGCAGCGAAGGGGACTAGGCGTAATTGCCGCGTAAGTGCGATGACGGACCCATTAGGTCAATACGCTCGAGGGCATCGTGCTATCCTCCTCATCATGGAAAGTCGCGATATTCAATTTATGGTACTATATTCAGCGATAAGATTAACTTTTTTTTTTATCCATATTTCACCATGCGTAATACTGTTAATTCGTTGGTTTAATTGGCTTGTAATGACTTCGTAATGTGTTTTCTTTTTAGATATATCGGATCAGTTCAATTGAAACCTGATAATTTTATACAATGTTTAATTTGAGTAAATTTGCGATTTTAATAAATTAATTGCTCTTCTTTTCACGGTGCGCGTTTTGAACGGGTGGAGTTTTTATCCTTACATGTTGAGAGTTAACAATCTGACTTTGTACTCTAAAATAACGTTAAAAAATTGTGTTAAGAGAGAGACATACACACACGTTTGCATGTTTACAGCGAATATATATACTTCTACTGTAATTTTAATCTGTGTAATATTGACTTTAATTGTAAGACATTTCTATTTTTGCTAAGAAATAGGGTTTTTTCTTTTAATAATAGTTATGTGTATAGCTATTTTTAATAATAGTTATTATATAGCTATTTTTAACAATAGTTATATAGCTGTTTTTAATAATAGTTATAATTATAGTTATATAATTATTTAACATTGTAGGATACATGAAATTTTTAGGATAACAAAATTGTTCAAAAATATTTTCTGAAAAATGTGGTTGAGAAAAAGAAAAAAAGGAAAGAAGAAAAGAGAGAAAGCGAGAATAAAAAAGAACAAGAATTTACAAGTGATAAGTAAACATGTCTCTTTTTGACCATGAATGTCGAGAAACAGAAATGATATTCGTTGTTGATTCGTATATTGTCAGATCAAAATTATTCATTAAATTACATTTGTCAAAATTTTTTCAACTTGATGATGTGATTTTAACAATCCTACAAACACGTACACGAGTTTTCATGTCTCACATGAGCGGCGTGTTTTCTTTTTGAACGATTGGATATATGTAGCCTCTTCAAATTTGTGTAAGATAGGTAAATAAGTTACATCCGTCTCCCGATGTCACTTATTATACAAGACTGCGACGAGTTTTATCGATTGGACAGTTAAGATTTCAACGACTGGATTAAGCTTCATCGATCCTTCGCATCTATTTTCTACCTGCATATACAGAGAGCCATCTGCCACGGTAAAATTAAATTCTTAATAATCTCTTTTTCTCTTTTTTCACAATTTGTTTGGCAGCTGTAGTAACGTTGAGAACGACGGTATAATAAACAAATTGCGTTTTATCGTGAAGAAAAACGATTATCGCGAGACATGTATTAATTACGGATGTGATGTAAAAGATATGATATATACGAGAATACACATCCAAACAATCATTGGAAAAACTACGATGCGACTGCTGCTGCTAATACAATTTGTATGCACGTGTGAGATACGAGCTATTGGTGTCAAATTACTACATATATGACAAAACACTTAGGAGTATATATTGCAAAAACAAAAAAGGAGAATATAGTGATTTATTTTTTGAATTCCAATACTGCAGGGAAACATTAACAAAGCGCATTTAAAATAAGAGATATTAATTATATAAATATCTAACTATTAGAGAAATAAGAGTATCAAGAGTCAAATGTATACGAGCTGGATGTATACCTAAATACGTGCGAAATATAGTTTTTAAACACATAAATTAATATACACATGGTAATTCACACACATGGGAATACACACATTAATACACGTGGGAATTAAATTCGAAAATCCTCAAATCGAATGCTTAATTTACATAAACGTATACATAAACAACTCCTTTTTTATTCTCTATGAAATTTAAAAAATCGTTTACGTATTTATGTCTTAAATATTACCAATATCTACGAGAAGGCAAATGAATGATTCAGCGGTGAAAGATCAAATTGTATAAAACAACCTCATTTACTATTTTTATTCGGACTTTCTTCGTACATCTGTGTGGGGAAAACATGGAATATTTTACTATGCATGTGTATTTGTCTCGTGCTTTCTCTTATTCGATATTCCGCACTGTTCTGTCATAAACATTACTATGATACACGTAAAAAAGAATTATATATATATATAATTATAATTAATATATATATATATATATATATATATATATATATATATATATATATATAATATATATATATATATA
>QVOA01000177.1:0-18051 GCA_014825685.1 Pseudomyrmex cubaensis
ATATATATAAATATATATTTATATATATATTTAAATATATATATATTTATTCCGCAAAACATACATCCAGCGTATCGGCTCTTATTACCAGTGAAATTTCGTTGATAGCTTCAAACTATGAGCCTTTAAATTCTTTATTAATTCCTTAAGAAATACATTGCTTTATCTTAAACGTGTAAATTAATACACGCGAGGAAGTTCGAAAATTCACATTCAATGCTTGGTTTGCATATATGTGAAATGCCCAAATTACCCTCTGTGGAAATTAAATTTAAAAATTAAAAAATTTCTTGCGAAAAAACACCTCGGCCAAAAGTTGAACTCACTCGGATCTCTCGCAGGCGCTTTCCCGCAGGCTACCGAGGCACTAGATGAAATTCTCGCAATGTTCAGAGTTCATCATGCGGTATTAATAATAATGGAGATATTGTCTTGTAAACTTTTTGCAATTCTGCCGAAAACCCGTCCGTCTATTTTGCAGAACGAATGCGACGAACAAAGACAACATCCCGTCTGCGTTGAGCGGCGGTCGCTCTTCTCTTTGTGCACGTGGAGCTCACAGCTTTCTTATCGCATTACATTGTCGCCCGTTTTATTAGTCGGCGGACAAAGCCGCGTTCACCCACGTCACCCATAAACATATAATATAAATGTAGCTTTGCGCCATGACGGTGCAAGGACGGCGCGGTGGCGTCTTCTGTCTTTTTCGCCGCTCTTTGTATGCAACCTGCTGGCAACCGCGAGCGATATCGCGACCATTGAACGCACTGTATGTATGTATGTATATGACGCTTCTGTCACGTGTGAGTCGCTGCGTAAAATAATGGATGGAACGAAGCCGCGTCGCGTTCCAGCAGTTAGCGCGTTAAGCGGTACTTAATGGCGTACGTTAAACAAGACGCGCACATTTATCGCTGTCCAATCGCGGACCGTGTTTGCGCAAATTTTGCACTGCTAACTAAACGGCTGAGAATTGAACGGGAAATTAATCGTCAAGCTTATTAGCGAGATCTTTAGATGATTTTTTTTTTTAAATGTATTTAAAGATTTTTCAAATTCTTGCAAATTTACGAACGTCGGAGACTTGCCAATTAATATTAATATTAATTATTTTAATATTAATTTCTTGCTAATTAATTTTTCTACAGATATATACAGCGACAAATAAATAAGCAAATGGCAGGAAAATGCATTTGGGCAAGACTCTTTAGATTTAATAATTTTTAGTAGCCAAGTACAAGATTTTTCTTGTCCCAATCGCGCTATATAATATCCTCTGATGCTTCTTGCAATCTATCGTTTTCAAAGAGCGCGTCAATATTTATTCTTTCACCTAACCGTCCTGTCAGAGCGGATGTTACTCTACGCCAGAAATAGCTCGCATTTTTGCGCGACGCGAGAATCTCGCGCGAATGTTCCATGAACATGAGCGGGCAGCGTCTGGTCTTTCCGATCAAAGAATAAGTGGTAGAATCTACGATAAGAACCGACTCTTCCATAAAAAATGACTGACTCGGCGACGGGGCGCAGTCTCGGAAAAGAAGCTCGCGTCCCGTGAGAAGCAAACGAGACTGAATTAAATTCGTTAATATTGTGAAAATAAAACAGTCCCGGTGCGACATGTTCCTGTGCGCAATAATTTATGTGTGAGAAATGGATTGCGTTTCCATAAACAAGTGCCAATGCCAGGTTTTTTTTCCTAATGAGAAAAAAGAAATTAATCGTTGAGTGTGAGATAAAAAAAAAAAAAACAAACAAATGGAATGTCAATATAATTCTTACGGCACGCGCATTAGAAATGTAACAATTCACGTGTGTGTTGTGCAAGCGGAACATTACAATTCTTTTTACACACATGGCGAAATTACGACAAGAAGTTTTTTTTTTTTTTTGCTGTTCCGCAAAGCGACGTACGTCAAGTCTTAAGACAAACTAGTTTGAGCGAAGAGAAGGTCGTGTGTTGTGAGGACGCATGTTGCATTTAAGATCCAAGAACAATACGACGGAAACATGGATTTTAATTAACCGGTTTTTTTTCTTATTTCGCTGTGTGTTAAATCAAGATGTAGCGCACACGCGACGTACGCCGCGCTATGCGGACAAACCGCAGTTATTACATCCGGTTTACACGGAAAGGCAAAGTCGCGAATAATAAATTTTGCGGAACTAATCGCACTCAGCAGAGAGATTTCTGCCAAGTCTTTTCCAAGTGGACATTTCACAGCGAAATTGCAACGGACGTCATTCAAAACGATTTCATGCGCGCGCGTGCACGGCGAATCGTCAATGGTCGTTGACGTCGATGAAGTATATTGCGAGAACCTCGGAATAAGTTCCTATGGACTACGACTCGCGCACGTACATATCGTTAAGAGAATCATGTGGGCTCTAAGTTTCAATTCTAAGAAAAAACTATATCCTTCAAATGCTTCAAAGCGCTTTCTCACTTCTAAAACAAATATTGACAAAAATCACTGAATTTCGAACGAAATAAATTTCTTTTAATAATTTTCACATTTCGCAAATGTCTGCGCAGATGTTCTCAACGCGCGGGAATGGAAAATATTCAATATTTATATTCTATATTTTTTTACATTTATATTCCATCTTCGAAGAATATTTTATGAGGTTGACCATCTGACAAGAAAAAAAACAAGGATCATATTTCTGCGAAAAAAAAAATTCATCGCGTGTACGCGAAATTATACCGCGCGCGACACGAGCAGATCTCGAAACGTCTCGTTTGAAAGTATGTAAGTAATCGAAATTATCCGCGTGTACCAATTCCCGGCGCGAATTGCGATCTGGAAATTGTCGGGCGCCACGGCGCGTCAGTCCGCTTCGCGCGCGTCAGTCCGTCCGTCACGCCGCCGGGCAATTTTCACGTGCGTCCGGGTAATTTTCAACGAGCGTGCCGCGCTTAGAAACGCGGCGGAGCGCCGGCGCCTGCGTTCTCTTCTCGTCATCTTTTTCCTTGTTTTGCGACATTGGCCGCGGCGCGCAGCATCCAATCGTTTCCACTTCGCGCGGCGCGTCTCTGCTCGCTCCGCGCCGCGAGCTTCTTCCACCCTGCCTCATCCTGTTCTCGTTCTTGCGTGCCGCTTCTTCCTTTCCCGTACGCGCATACAGAAATAACCCGTCGAACGATTACGGTCGATGACGTGCGCGCCGCCCGGCGATAAGATAATCACCGGTCGTCGCGTCTTCGATTTCCTCGAGAGAGGAGTCTTCCTCGAGTTTTCTGCCAACGAGTTTTTGTTTCTTTCGTTTTTTCCCCCTCGAGAACATCCTCCCCTCTCACGCAGGCAATCATCCACCGATTTTCACCGTTAACGTTTCTTTTCCTCTCAGGGTGCAGATATTATATTATTTACCTACAATTAATCGCGTTCGAGAGCAGGTGAATCTTCTGTTGCGAGTTTTTTTGTGTCACGCCACGCTCAAGCGAGCGCTTTAAACACACCTGCTATCTGGATTTAATCGCGATCTAGATAAAATTGCGATTTTTTTTTTTTTTAATACTACGGAACGCCCGTTCATCAATCCGTTCGAGACGAGCGAGGCACCTCGAGTCGGCTTCATTTGGAACGTTTTGTTGCTCTCTAACGTACTTACGCGAGAGAGAGAGAGAGAGATGATGCCGCGGGCGATCTGCGAGGGGATCGTCGCAGTTAGACCGCGATATTAGATGTTAAATATAGCCGGGGTAATGAGAGCCATAATCTAGTCGTGGTTGCAGGTGGTAATCGGCTAGACTTGTCGGTATCACGCTGGCGATGTACGTGCAGTCGTCCTCTGCACCTCCGCCTCGAGTCACGGATGTTTCAAGAATCGCTCTGCTAGCCATCATCATCATTATCGTCGTGATCGTCATCATCATCATCATCATCATCATCATCGGTGGCGTCCTCAAGCCTGGAGTCTCGCGTTGGCGAGAGAGCAGAGCAAGAAACTTGAGAATCCGTTTCTTCCTTTCTTTTTCTTCTCTTTTCCCCTTCCTCCTCTTCTTCCTCCTCCGGAGTGGAAGCTCGCCGGACGACCGTAATACGCCAACGTGCGCGCAGCACGCGCTACCTATATTTAGCACAAATTATTGTCCCAGGCAGAAATTTCTCCTCGATTATGCCAAACGATCGGTCCGCGGGCCGCAAAAAAATAATTACGCCCGGATATACCGACGGCGCTCGCTCTGTTAAGATAAAGCTGCCCGCGGTAATGGCGATCCCGATGGGACTTCAAACGGGGGAAAGGGGGGAGGCGAATTTCACGGTTGTCACACGAGGCGAGGAAACGACGGAAACTCCGAGATATTTAATTAGTCGCGCCGATCATACACGATCGGCGAAATCTGCGGCGTTTTCCCTCGTGTATTTCGCGCGCGAGACGATTTAGATTCGAAAAAAGAACAAAACAACTTCGCAATTTGTTTTTTTTTTTTTTTAACGTTCTGTGAGTAACGGATTCCTCCGCGACTTTATTCGTGGAACTCGCCACAATGTTCTCTCGAGAAACAGTTATAGCACGCAACACTGGGAGAGAGGGGATTACGCTTTTCTCAAAAAAGCGAAAATGTGAACTTTGTTGTGTCGAACGGCAACACGGAGTTCGGTAGAAATCGGCCTTGACGAAGGTCGGACCCTGACCGCGCTCGCCTAAATGAGGGAAACGAGAGAGAAACGCGCCGAACTCCCGGAATAAGATATTTCTTAATCGACGGTCGTTGAACTTGTCGCGTGGCTGCGTTATCAACTTATTTCCGCAAACTTTGGCGAAAAAATAAAGTCGCGGAATTTCTCACTATTATTCGGTAAAACAAAATTGCGAAATTATAATGCGATTAATTGCCGATTCTCTTAACTACTGACGTATCAAATTCACGGATTTTTCGTCTCGCTCAAAAATTGTTTTAAGCCGAGAACGAACGTCTCTCTCTTTTTACAGTTAATTAGACGTTCCTATGCGGCGTCGTCGTTGCATTCGACCGCGCAATTAAGAATGCGAATCAGTCCGACTCTCAGACGACATCGGTAAATCGCGCTCGGTTAACGTGGTTAGCACAAAAAAAAATCTTTTCCGTTTCCGCGAAACGGAACAATTAAGAATGCAAGTGGTGTCACTCCTGTTGAGCGATTCTGAAGCCTGCTGAATGTCAACCGATTTGAATAGTCTTTCTCTATTCCTTATGCTGAAAGTGAGGTTGAACAATTTGCATACATTACACGCCGCGGAGATAAGTACCGTTGATTACCGTTAGAATCGCAGTGCAAAATTCAACGGTTTTTCGTGGACCGACACGGGTCTCCCAGACCTGCCGAAAAATTTCGAACCTAGTGTCTCTTTACTTAAAATTAATTTTTTTTTAACGCTTCTAACATCGAAACTACTAGAGATTTTTTTCAATTTGCTTTTTTATACGACGCAGAATCGTTCGAACTTTCGATTCAAACAAAAACTATCGATTTTTCGCGGAGATGTTTGAAGCGTTTCGAAGTCGCGCGGGTCTCACAGACCCAATCAGTCCAACTGTTCGGCTCCCTCATAGAAATTTGTTTGGAATTTATTTGGAAACTAGGTAGAGGTTTAAAAACTTTATTAAGCTTTTGTTTTGCTAGCAAAACATTCGTTGATGAAACAAAAACTTTTGTAAACTTTTGTAAACTCAATCATTTTTCTTGCTGACTATGTAAATAGCAAAACTTTTTTCCCTCGAAATAATCATGTTAAATTTACTGATTTATGATATAATTTTGTATATAAAAAAAAATTGTACCGTAATAAATTTAAGTCCATATTAATTATAAGCGAAAGATAGATCACTTTAATGTTGCGTGAGTAAAAAATTAGTTTGACCGCAAAATAATGTTAAATATAACAAAAAACGCCACTGCTTTAGACATTCTACTTGGAATCTAAGGTTAATTTGGGAGCATATGGGGAAATTTCTATGCGGGCTGTTTTGAAAGTTAGTTGACGATAGACTGACTTGCATTACATTTTTAAAGTTTATATTTTTTATATTTTTGTCAATCTTTTGTGATTCGAAAAACACAAGAATTCAAAGGGACTTTTCTCTGTGAGCAACGCTCGTAGATGAAGAGACTGGGCTGAGTTTGCTCATGACCATGAAAAGTGCCGTAAGTTTCTCCGTATAGACATAAAGAATATCGACGGGCGACAAGCTTTTGTCGTCGCTCGGAAATGATAGTGAAATCGTTAATGTGCGCCTTGTGCGCACCGCGCGATTGCGGGGATCGGCGTTTGCACGTGAGCGGATAATACACACGCGTCCGTGAACGCACATCGCGATTTTCTCCTTGGCAGACACGGTCTATTGACAGCCAGCACGCGCGCATCCGCCGCAACACTCAAAGTTACTCGACTCTAATTACGCGGGAATATTTCCTAATCAGCGCATTTTCACCGCGGCGCCAAGTCTGATTATTTCCCCCCACAATCCGCGCACAACCGTCTCGACGGCGCAACAGAAAGTACGACATTATTCATATACGAGAGAGGCTTGTAATTATGCAGACAGATACTTTTAACGAACTTGCGAATTTTATTCGATATTGTTGTCTTTTATTTCGTTTCCTTTGTTTCTTAATAACAAAAAAAAAAAAAAAAAAGACGATTGATCTGAGTGTTCCAATATATATACTGCCGCCCTTAGTTAAAATGTCCCGTCTCGCATTTTTCAAGATTGAAATATTGGAAGTTCCACACGTGTTCCATCTTCTAAATGAAGCTAGAAAAAATAAAGGTTTTACAGACGTTTAAAAAGTGTCTGATTTATTTGTCCTAACTACTGATGGCGGAAACAAAAGAATAAAACAGTTTTTTCAATTCTTCCGATATGCTAGATAGGATATTCTAGCTAAGGAGGGCGGTATAGTTGTTATATTCGTCTAATAACACTTTTTGCGGGAAATATATCCGCATTCACGGTCTCTTTTATATGTTGTAAACCGCGCTTAAGAAATTACGGACCGGACGGAGTGACTGGTTTTCTCCGAAGGATGCTTTTCAGCGTCGTCACGGCGTAGCTGGCGCGCAAGCAAGGGTGTGAGAAGAGGGAACAGGCGGTTTATTTTACTTTATTTTATTTTTTTAGTTTTTTAAATTCCACCATCGCGACCTTGTCAGCCGAGCAAGGATCCTCGGCGTTTGTTGACCCCCCATGCCGAGCAATCCTTCTCGCCCGGATTCGTCGTACACATTGAGGTGCGCGCGTACCCTCACCTTGCTCATTCTCGTCTGCAAGCCGAGATGTGATCCTCAAGAGGTAAACACCCTCCGAGGGAACGGACGGGACCACTTCTTCTTCTGCTCTCTCGTCGAAGTCGTTTTGCTTGATGTCGAGGCGCTCGCTAAACTCGACCGTGGCCGGGTGCAATTTTCTGGAATCCTATGCCGCGCCGCATCGTCACGTAATCGCGGTTTTCTGAAAAGCAAATCATTCTCCTCGTTTCCGAAGCGCAATTCCGTGATGCAATTTTTGCGTCAACTCGCCGATTACGATAAATTTCTAAATGAACGGATATAAGTTTTACAATTTAACCCTTCGTGGCCAGATCTTAAAACTTACGACAAGTTAGCCAGACCGGGTCTGTGAGACCCACGTGACTATAAGATTGAATATCTCCGCGAAAAATCAATATTTTTTTTATTTTGTTCTTTCGAATCGAAAGTTTGAACGATTCTGCGTCGATAAATAAAAACAAATTGAAAAAATCTCTAGAAGTTTCGAAGATATAAGCGTTTAAAAAATTTAGTTTTTTTCTAGAAACGCCGATGCGCAATTTTTGAGTGGGTCTAGAAGACCTATGTCTGGCCTTGGAGGGTTAAAAAAACATTTCATTTTTTTTATAAGTTAGTAAATTTTATGTGAATATTTATAACATCTACATTTAGACCTCGAGTATCTCGAAACGTTTTCGCGCACGACGAGGCGCGTTCTTTTAAATCCCATGCTCTGCAACTGTTGAGTATCTATTTATATCGATCCGAGCGCTGGCGAAGAAAGCTGGTTGCTAATCGAGATTTAACGATCGCGGAGAGTCGAATCTATTACACGCGCATGGAGGTTTTTTATTGATCATCGCGAGCGCACTGAGTGCGATTTCCTTCTGTGTGTACGATATAATCACGATTTACCAAGCTGTAATTTAGTGTAAACAACTGCACAACGCGCGTGGTCAGGGAACCGCGCGCGCGCGCGAGCGGTCAAGCGCTTTCTTAATTAGCGTCGATTTGCTTCTGTTAGCGGAATACTAACGGCATTGAGTAATTCTTCTACCTCCCGATCATTATAGAATTGGCACCTTGGCGCCAGACCTCGTCTCGAACCGGTAAACGCCTATATATATATATCGAATTAAGCAGAGAGACATGCGTCATCTTGTACGAATTTGTCCGACCCGTTAAGATCCGTGAAAGTAAGGATGTAAATTACGTTTGTGACGCTTTCGAAATTTTTCGAGACGTCGCGACATTTTTCACGCAAAAATCGACCAAGTGTGAAAGCGCGTATATATACAAAAAAATCGATTCTTCTTCTGATATCGCACGTTAATCAATCGACGTGTTTATTTATTATTTGCTGTTTCCGCATGTATATTTTGAATATCGTTTTGCACGTGGTGCGTGGGCGAGTTGACAATATATCTCGCAACATCCGTTGCGCGACGTATCTGGTCTTACCTAGGCCTACGGTAACGTATCGCGCCGTTCGAGTGAGTCATTCGATGAGTTATCGGCCGTTACTTTCAGTGGTGTAGCTCAACTGCAAATTCTCGATCTCATTGTGCACACGATGCCGTGCGACAATATCAAGGCGACGTGTGTGATGACGACGAACCGATTGTTGTATATCGAATCGATCGATCGCTCGTACGAGCAATTTTATTTCTCGCATATTCTTCGCGTTACCTGCAAATACGTTTTTTTTTTTTCAAACTTGTCCCGTACACGATGTGATTTCCATTAAAAAAAAAAAAAACTCCTACAGCGAAATGACGAAACACTTTGTCATTTTTGTTTCACGTGAATGTTCACGTAAACAATATTTTATACAAAAAAGAACAACTCTTTTACTAAACAAAAAAATAGACGCTCGTTATATAATATAATAATAAGAAGAAGAATAAAGTTAATATTGAGCCAAAAACAAGTTGAACAACTATATTTAAATATAAATGGTTACACCAGCGCTAAAAATTAAATTTACGAAACGTTCGTCGAGCTTCAAATGTAATATTTAGCGCTATTGTAACCATTTGTATTTAAATATAGTTGTTAAACTTGTTTTTGACTCGAGATATTAACCTTGTTTTTTTACTTATTATTAACTCTTTTACTGTTTAAAAAAAAAAAAAAAAAAAAAAAAAAAAAAAAAAAATCCGTACGCACATATAAATACATGGGTATCTAATAAATATACAAGAATAAAGCGGTGTAATTGAAAAAGAGGTGGAGATACACTTCTCGAATCCGGGTGTGATAAAAACTTTTAAAACGTTATATACGCGCGCGTTCGAGACGTATAAATCACACCGTAAAACACAAGATTAAACGCATGGTTGCCCGTGTTAGTTTTTACCATTAAGGTGTGTATCTGGATCCGACTTATCGTCATGCCATACGTCTGCTGAATAAAAGAGCACGCGTACAATCCGCCATTAGCAATCTACACGTTCCCGCTTCTTTCATCATCGCGCGCGGAGACTGTGTCTTTCTTCTCGCGACTTGTCGAAGAATGACGCCGCGAGAGTTATTATTTCGATAGCTGCCCGCAGCAAGGTTGTCTCGGGATTTTTTCGGTACATTGTCCCGGCTTAGTTATCCGCGTCATCCGTGCGAACGCGACCCTTTCAGGCTCCGAAACAAACAAAAACCAACAACGGCTTCTCCGAGAGAAATTACGGATGTTCCCGTTACACGATACCGGGTACCAATCGAGCAAGCCAAGTGCATTACGACGGCGATCGCTGCGGTTTACGTGACTTTTAACATGGTTTTTGTCTGACTTTGAATCGTGTCTCAAAGTCCGCTTTAATTTAATTCGTGGAACGCATTTTTCACGAGATGCGGCAAATATAAAAGTGGAGCGTTTCAGCGCCATTGAACTTTTTCTCATCTCATTAAGTATGTTACTCCGTAATACAATCACACGGGCGTGTAAATAATTTATTACATTATTCCGTCCACTTTCACCGCGCGAAGGTGTTAATCGACGATTCGCGAGAGAGATTCCTCGTCTCGATTTGTTGCGGAAGAAATTTTATTTTATAATGTCATCGTGCAAAGTTTTTTTAAATAGATTTTTGTCACACAACCAAACTTGATTTTACCTCAAACCTAAATCCGCACGCGAAAGTCGTTACGTCTTCTCTTATTTGGTATTGACAAGGCGCGATCCGATCTTTTTGTTTGTTTTTTTTTTTTTATTTAAACGTTCGTAGAATTAGAAGAGCAACATTCAATCTCAGCACGTAAACTGAAGCACCTAAACTTTAAATGTGATTTGACATCGTCAGTTTGGCAAGAAATTTTTTTATTTGCACAAAATGGCTACGTTTGCCAAAGTTGCAGATTGTTGTTGTTGTAACGCGTTAATCAGGAAATAAAGCAAACTTCATCCGAACGATGTTTTCACTTTGGTTTCGAGGAAACTATTACAGACAGCGAGCATATGAATTATTATAGTTGTGTTTCGCGTTGGAGATCTCATGTGAGTCTACGACTGATATACATGACCACGGCACGAAGAAAAGTTCGCGCACGCGAAAGCGCCGGCGTGAGATGCTGATTATTTGATAATCCGATTAACGAGCCGTGCTGATGGATTTATTAATTAAATGCGGCATTGCCGAGCGCTTGCTGACTTACTGCCCTGCGATATCAATCGCGATTTACGATACAAAGGCGCCTGTTTCGCCGAGAAAATTTTTCATACGTCTCACAAAGGAGAAAGTTTGTAATAATTGCACAGTTTGAAAATTGTGCAAAAAACGTTCGGAAATAATTTTATTGTTTTTTTTGTTTTGTTTCCATCTAAGTCACGAACAACCAAAACGATTCGCGCTCACTCGTTGATACTTTTTTTCTCAGGTCTGATGATGGAATCGGAGAAGAAGATCTTCGAGATGATGAACAAGAAAGCTGCCATGTCCAAATACTGGATGCCGCTCGTCTGGGCGACCAACATCATCAACAGGGCGAGGAAAGAGGCTCTGATCACGAGCGATCACGTGGTGCAAACCCTTCTTGTCGAACTCAGCGACATACGGAAGAGGCTTGGCGCGCTGATCGGTTATGATACAGTTTGCGTTCCTCTAGTCTACACTCAGGTGAATATATATGAGTCGCGAATAGCGTTGCAATCGAAAAAGCACATTTGTTTGAAGTTTTTATCTACAACTCCGAATAACTCGCAGAAACAAATTATCTATCGTGGAGTCGCTTTGTACATATTCAACAGACAATAAATTTTCCAACAAGTGTTGATGTTCGATTAATTAGTAATCGATCGTTCGACACGTTGCGTTGAAAATCGCAATGATAAATCTGCGAAGCAAATAAATGTTTTATACAAATTTATCGGCGACTTCCGGGAATAATGAAACGCTGCGTAAACTTGGTTTATTAGTTGCGCTTCTTGCGCTCGGCGTGAAAAAAGTAAAGAGAAAAATGTTACTTTGAACTTTTCCGTCACACTTTTTTCGTTCTCGCGCGCACTGGCGCTATGAAATAACATAAAGAACAATTACTTAAACGGACGATGGTGCCACGCGTCATTGGCAGATGTCGAATATGTTACGTGAACGTCTTCATCATTCCCCGGTGGTCGTGTCATTATCATGCCTCAAGCGTCACGAGCGTGACGCATTATTATGTAATTCTCCGACAACTGTATCCGATGCATTATTTACATTTTACTTGCAATGTGTGACATCTGAACCATGTGAAACTCAAATGTGGACAAATAGAAATAGGCGCTGTAAATGAAAAAATAAACCGTCATCGCCATTTTGCATATCGCGGTATAATAGTTTTAACGTTGTTGTTCTCGCTCGAACTCAGCTCAATCAGTTTTTTATTTTCTTTTTTTGATTATTTTTTTTTCACGTGATTCTAACGCTCCAATTCTTTTCTCGCGTCTCTTCGAAGAAGAACTCAAAGAAACAATAACACCTAGTTGCAACTCGTGCGAAAAAGTGGATCCGTTCCATTCGTGGATCACAGACGTGTATTTCGTGTTCACAATTAGCCCGGCATGCATGCGTTGTGCAATTTATAATTGCTCATCAACCAACTTCCCTAATTGTCGGGTGCAAACGTTATTTTCGAGGAATTAAAGACCGCGCCATTTCGCAAATCCGGGTAAACGTGAATGCGACTAAAAGCACGGCGCTCGACATCTGCCACGGGAACGTTTTGGCACTTCTGTGTCGGGGTTTTTGAACACTCGCTCTTCTTCATTCATTAGTTTAATTGCTATCGATAATTACGTCAATTCAGCACGTTGCAAGAAAGAAACAGTCTGTACCTCTACTTATAGATTAAATTTTAAAAATATATCTGTTTATGATTTAAAAAAAACAAAACTAATATTTAAAATATTGGAAGAGTGTAAAAGTTTTGATGACTTTTGTGAAAAAAACAATTTTTCGCACGTACGTCCAGCTGGCTGTGAAGTCTCGCGTCTTAATTTACAATTTATTTACGTTTTACCAAGTACAACAGCAAAAAATAATAAAAAAAAAACCACGGAGATTAAAGGTGGAATAAATAAATCGTTTTTAATAAAATTACTTGGTCGATTTTTCTATCGCAAAACCCATCACAACTTTTGCACTAGCTCAATATATTTCACATATAAAACGTTGCATATGTGCAGGGCGATTTATGAAAAAATTTGGGAAATTGAAGATTCAAAATTTTCACGAAGAATCACCCAACATTGTTGCTATTAATTCGGAAAAAGCCAGCGAAGCAGTGGGTGTTGTACGTAGTATTTTTTTTTTTTTTTTTTTTTTCTATGTATAAATCATGATATAAATCTCTCTTAAGACGATAGCGCGATTCGACATACACCGTGAAATCGCAAGAAGATTGCGCGTAACGACCGCGGCGAATACTCCGCGTAATGATACATCCGTCGAAGATTAATACCCGTTTTGGATCCTCGCTGTTTATCGCATGTGGCTGGCGTTTACATTGAAAACGTTTTCGCTCGCTCGCGTAACAAATGATTTTAAAACAACACATTGCGTAAAATATTTTCCTTGTCACAACATAGAACGAACTATATATATATATTTTTTTTTCTATCCCGTTTGATTGATTTTTATTTTTCAAAATAACTCTTCGATATTTTATATCAAACGTTTTACGAGCGAATAAGAAAAAACGGTGTTTGTTAGATTATTAGTTTAAAATTAATTGTTTTATCAAGAGAGAGAGACGTGTGTGTTGTTCTAAAATGTAATTGAACAATGGTATGTGCCAAGTACTTTTTCAAGTTTTAAAAGCGGCGCGGGACGGAGCGCGGATAAACGAATCGCGTATGAAACACGAAGCCGATACGTGTTGCATGGTCAAGGTCGACAAGAGAGTTGTACAGTAATTTTACCGCGATACGTCACACCTTCGGAAGTGATTTCGCGCTTACGAGAGGAATCGCTCGGACCAAGTGGCTTGCACACTCAAATGTGCAAAGTCCACGCGCGATTATTGTCTCTTTCTTATATGCATAAATACGACGAGTCGCGCTACACTTTTGCATAAATCGCCGATAATAACCTTCGGTGACAAAAGCAGCGTTTCTCCCTGACGACCTTGATATTCATTCATTAAACCTGTTTTTGCTCGCATGACAGCAAAAGAAGTAACGGCGATTCCATGAATCTCCGAGACTTCCGGCGTGTGTGTGTGCGTGGATATTATTATCTTCTGTGCCCCTCCCCCTTTTCCGTTTTTGAAAAAGTCAGAGCTCGAGACAAACCATGCGAACTGTAACACACACTTGTCTATTGCATATATATTTTCCTTTCTAAACGATGACTGCAAGAGAAAAAAAGTTGCGCTCGCAACGTTGCTCGTGTCGCGTTTTCTTTCCTCATCGATTGGTGCAACAAGAAGACATTTGTCACTCCCGATATATATATTTTCAGGTGGTAACACTGTCGTTATACGCCTACTTTTTCTCGGCTTTGCTGGGCAGACAATTCGTCGAGAACTCCAACGGGAAATACGAGGACCCGGACATGTATTTCCCATTTTTCACAACGCTACAGGTGATTAGAACAAACGATGCTATATCTTTAACAAAAAAAAAACGCGGGAGGTTGCTTCGCACAAAAAGAGTTGGCGAGACTTTTTTTTTTAATAAACACAATGTGCACAATTTGCAGTTTTGCTTCTACGTCGGTTGGCTGAAAGTCGCCGAGGTGTTGATTAATCCTTTCGGCGAGGACGACGACGACATTGAGCTCAACTGGCTGATAGATAGACACATTAAGGTATGCAGGAAGAAAAAGAGAAAGAGAGAGAGAGGCAGTAATCACATTAAATTGTAGTTTCACATCGAGGCAATTCGCAATATTTTTATGACCGATTGTTCCGCAAATAGTACGTAGAAAAAAAACGTAAAAACCAAATGGTACATCGTGAAAACGTAATTGTTTGGAGTATCTTAATTATTTCTTGTTATATATCATTAGTTTCTCCAGTTTCTTTGGTTTCTTCATTTATTACCTTATTACATGTTTGCCGAATAACAGGCCGGCTACATGATTGTCGACGAAATGCACGAGGAACATCCGGAACTGCTCAAGGACCAGTACTGGGACGACGTCGTGCCCAAAGATTTGCCGTACACGGTCGCCAGCGAGCAGTATCGAAAAGAAGAACCCAAAGGTTCCGCCGAACATTACAAAGTAAAAGACAGCGACGCGCTTTACGCGAACGTAATGCTGGGTACGCAGATTCACAGTCACGCTCAGCATCGCAAGACTCATCAGGATGATATGTACGCCGATTACGTAAGTGAAATTATTCAACGCGCGGGATTTATCGAAATAACTTTACATAAACAATGAGGGTTTTGCATTCCTATTCGCAGATTTATCGACAAATTTATCTACCAACGTTTGCATTATATATTTTTGTTATTTTAAAATGTATACATTTTACATGTGTGTGAATTTTAATACACACGTGGTGAATATCTGCGCGTTTATCAGGAAAGTGTGGACACCCCGTTGGTGGAGCGTAAGAAAAACGGCTGGTTCCAACGACAGATCACCAGAGTGGGTTCGGTGCGCAGTTCCTCGACCACGTATAGCAGCAATGGCGGTTTCTTTTCGCGAAACAGACACAACAGCGTTTACAGCAGTCCAGAAACTGGTCTCCCCCAAACGAACAATCCCAATCTCAAGATGTCGCTTTACGATCGTCTCGTGGGACGGAAGAGCATTCGCAGTCAGCGCATGGGCCGTCAGGGTATGTGTGTCGTAAACATGTTTCAAACATGTTTTTAGAAATTTGTGTGTCCGAGACGGGAATTATTTTCGCTGCACGATAAAGCCTCGAAACGTACACGACTTGGTGTAACAATATTATTGTCTGTTATCGATACGTGTTTTCGAAGAGGACTCGATGATGTGGGCAATTCCAAGTTGAAGAAGAATATTTTCCTCTGAGTCACAATTTCTTCTGCGTATTGAAAGAAAGTGTCTCGGAGAATATTGTTAAAGCTTTTCCTTTATCGCGTATGGCTTCCACGTACAGCGCGTACGAGATTACGCAACGCTTGACCTTGTGTGACCTCCGCAATTTCGCAATTTCCGCGATTATTTCTCGCGTTCAATGCGAAAACTCTCTAAAGTCCTTGTACCATTCTTTCTGCTCTTTTCTTTCCACTCGCGCGTTTCGACGGGAGAAGAAAAAAAAATAACAACGACGTTAAAGTATCATATAATAATCCTCGTGTAATTATATATATCCTCGTCAATCGCGCGACGTGTCTTCTTGTCTCGGGCGCCGATGCGGGTCCTGAAACTCATTTCCACGCGACGGTCGTCTCTGCAGACGGGAAACGCCACGGTACGTTACTTTAATCTCTCGGCAACGTCATTAACCATTTCCTATACGTGCGTCCTCGAACGTCATTCTCAATCCAGGCGTAGCGCTAACGGCCCGTCGTGATTTTCGCTTCTAATTGCAGGTACTATGACAAAGCTGAACTCGGTGCCAGTATCCCTGAAGAACAGGCCGCGCATACCGACTCCGGATGTAACGAAGGAAGTGATCGACCGTGAGCAAAGATTGGCACTGTCGGCCGCCAATGCGGCGAACATCGGCGCCGGCGTGGTCGGCGTGATACCAGCGAACGGTCACTATCCGACCGACCTGTCGGTGGTGGTGTTGTCACCGATACAGGAAGCGGAGAGCACACCCATTTCGGGAAAATCGGGCGCGGCCGCCCTGGCGCAGGCCGTGCTCTCGCCCACGTTGACCAGCGCCGGTCTGATGACACCCGTGACCTTGACACCGGTCACCATGAGCCATCTGACTCAACTGGGCCTGGTGACGACGGCAACAACGACGACGCCGCACGTCATCAATCAGAGCAACAGTATTCAAGCGACGCTTACCGAGGTTAACAGCAGCGAGGAAGAAGGCAGTGGAAGTGGAAGCAGCAGAAGCGGGAGCATAACCGGTCAGGAAGATCGATCGACGCCGCTGATCGATAACAACAACAGCCCGATAGGTAGCAACGGCAGCTCGCCTGTTTTCGACGGCTACAACGATCGTTCCCCGATACTGATGAGACCCGAGAAACTCGGCTACGTGGTCACCGCTGCTGTGCCAACGGCTAAGAGTGACAACTTGGATGCGCGAGGAAGACGATCTGCGTCTTTGCCCGGACCACCCCCAGTCGTGCAAATCGGTCGGGACGACAGAAGCATGTCGCTGCCGCAATCTCCGGGATTGCAACCGAGAGAAATGCGCGCCGTCTCCGTATCAAGCAGACAAGACGGTCTCAATGCGGAAAGGCTGGCCGTAGCGACCGGCAATCAGGGTATTCGACCGAGAACCAATAGTTTCGGTCACGATTTATCCAAGTCCAATCAGAAAGTTCAGGACGCGTCAAGGAAGATTAGTAGCGTTTCCTGTACGAATGCGTCGCTCTCGAGCGGTTTGGGTTCATCAGCGTCGTCCACGAGCGTATCCACCACGGCGACAATCGCCGGTAGCAAGAGAGGCGAGGTGTACGTTTGATCAAAGACGCGGGAAACATAGATTATTTTTATTTGTGTTTCTAATTAGAAGAGAGATCGGATCAGAGTTTCGTAAGATTTATTTCCGTCCGTTTATTTGTGATGTCTTCTGTGGCAAAGTTTTATTCGGAGAATATTTTCTC
This sequence comes from Pseudomyrmex cubaensis, assembly GCA_014825685.1. Classification (NCBI taxonomy): domain Eukaryota; kingdom Metazoa; phylum Arthropoda; class Insecta; order Hymenoptera; family Formicidae; genus Pseudomyrmex; species Pseudomyrmex cubaensis. The sequence continues at coordinate 17,429 of QVOA01000177.1, forward strand.
CCTTTTAATTTCTTAACATTTCAGAGATTCAAGATGGACCTACTATCTTATGTCTCTATTTTTTGTCTTTGATAATTCCGTCATGCGTGCTGTTTACTTTGTTGTCTTTTGACTTATTCAAACGATTTCACGCTTGAAAAAATATGTAATCGAAATATTTATGTGGAATATTCAAACTGTAAATTGGACTGCACTTTGCGAGATATCGTCTCTTTAAGAATCAACGAGAGAAAATTTTTGCGCCACTCTTTTATGTGTTGTAAATAGCAAAATATTTATGTAGTTTAAAGATTTTATGTACAATAAACTGTACGGGGAGAGAAGGATTAGTTCTACACAAACATACAAACATAATGTTACAGAATTATTATATTCGCTCGAATTCGACACCAGTCGAATTACGATGGTTGACTCGCGTCGTGGGATGAGAGGTCACGTGGAAAAGATCGAATAACTTATTACCAATCGATTACTTAAAACTCGCAGAGAGAGGAGAAGAGTTATAGCTGTAAGGTGTTGAAACATATTGTTGACGATTAACCTCTTAGGCACGGCGGAGTTTTGCGCGGGGCTGTTTCTCTGTACGGCAGAGTTCAACGCGAATTACGTGTAAACAATACAGC
>QVOA01000178.1:0-39702 GCA_014825685.1 Pseudomyrmex cubaensis
ATCGTGCACCGACCAGTACACCGTTTGTATGTTGCATACACGAAATACGCAGATGACGACGAGAAGACTCGGTGCGCGTTTTCAGCTCGCATTTTTATCGCGTAGCATGCACGTGATAAATCAATCGCTGTAGTGTCGCGCACGCAAAAGAAACGGACATATATCGAATGCGAACTGCATTTATTGTCGATATGTAGTTCGTGATAAATCTGCTCTCGGACAAGCGCGATCGATGCTGCTTTACGAACAAAGCGAATAGCTTGGCGATATTGACACGTTTGTGCGTAGAGCAGGTCAAGCCGAGAGTTTGGCATCAAACAATGTTTGTTTACTCGATGAAGCGACATCACAAACCACAAAAGCCGATTTTATTCAGTGATCTTCTTTGGTAAGAGAAAGCGGTTGGTTAAACGTATTGGGGAACTTGCGTACAGGGGAGAGGGTGAACGTGTTAATTGAATAATCTGCAGACTGTTACAGAATTGTGTGAATTCTTATTTTGCGAGATTTATGTGTGATAAATTCTTTTTTTTTTCACGTGTATAATGAATCCTTTTGAATATAAAGGGAATATAAAGAGCAACGTGTAGATGAAGGAGACACGTTATATATTCCGTCGCAATTATCGTCGCTTCGAAACGCCATTTAGAAACTTTATTATTTGTTACGCGCGGCGAGATCTAGTTTAAAGGGGGTCGGAAAAAAAAGTTTTGTTCCCCGGGTTGGTCGATGTATAATGAAAGAAAGGTGAGGTAGAGGGAGATAAAAATAGAAGGAAAGGGGTCGACAGGCCGTAGTTGTGCTTTCTACCGTTTCCGCGGTTAAAAGGTACTATATCGCGGTTGAACACGCCCACCTAAAGCACCTGCTAAGAGCCTTTCCATTCCAGTTGGCGGTACGACAGCGTGTTGCCGACTTAAAAGGTTTAAAGAGCGCTGCTGCAATATATATCGCACGATGAATGGTGATAACAGACTAGTCCATTGTCCTTGAAAAGGTATTTCTCGCGTAATGCGGGTCTCCCGCAGTTTCGAGCATATGCTTTGGCTGAGCAGACTGAGAAATTTAGCTACATGTATACAAAGTTGATTGAATTAAATAAAATTAATTGCATATATTATTCAAAACGCATAAAAATATTGGAAATCAAAATTTTACGTAGTAGTGTTTTTATTTATTTTTTATATCGTAATAACAATCAACGGAAGAAAAAAAGAACAATGCACCTGCGACACCGTATTTACCGTAAAACATTTATTTGCAAACGCTTGTTACAAATATTTCTGATACATGTGTGTCAGCAAAACAAAATTGTCAAATTTGTGTCCCCTTGTTCTACAAAATATTTTGGAGCTAGACACGCTGAAGGGGAGGAGAAACGGTATAGCTCAACCTCGTCTGTTGCAATTTCAGTTCGTATCACGAAGCAGCGGGAAAATTCGTTCTTGTATTGCGTTCGCGTAACATGTCTTCTCCATATGTTCCTTTTGGTCCAGACACTGTCGCCTTATCAGACTCTTTAGACTGCGCAAAGTGTAGTCACCGAATAGCGAGGGCGATTCGTCCCTCCGATATGATCGGATATGTTCACGAAGTTTGAGCAGGGACTGGCTGCGAGAAGGAAGACGTCTAACTGCAACCGCGACATGGATACAAGTTTGCCAGTTCAAATTTCATAGACGGCAACGATACTAATTCACCGTTGCATCGCAGTCGCATACATTCCGTTATATGGTATCGCCAGGTATCACGACAACAAAGCCCGACAACAAACGTTTCGGTCGAACTGATTTTGTCGAGTGTAAAAAAAACAGAGCGCGAAAGAGAAGAAAAATCTTTTATCTTCCTGCGACTAAACAATATAAAAAAAAAACAGATCACAAAGATTATATTTTTTTATTATTTTAATTCCATTATCGCCGGACACTCGCAGATACACGCATTTACTACCGTATACACCATTTAACCCTTAAAAGCTATCATACAAAATCACGTTAATGTTATCATGGGTGAAATTTCACCCCCCAGTATGTATGTTTTTGTTTTAGAAATCAAAAAAGTTGTCAAAAAAGTTTGTGTGAATAATATCCATAAAATTAATGGTTACGTTTTTTTTTAATAACATTAAAACGAAATTCGCATGAGATGAAATTTCACCCTTACGATATAGCCTTTGAGGATTAAGTGGGACAATAGGTGTACATCCAGCGAGGAAAATTGTAAACGCCACACAACGCTCCCTCTCGACAAAACATTCGACAAGTTGATAAGACAGATGCTATCGCGGCGTCTAATCTAATCTTGGTACATAGAATTAGAGCGATCTCGTTAACGCACGAGCTGAACAAGATTTTTATTTCGGGGCAGGGAGAAAGAGACCGGGCCAATCGAGACGGTAGATAAAGAGCCATTCAATATCGGTATAGTGACCTCATTGACGTCGTCGTAAAGTTCGCGAGCTAACGATCGTTTTCGAGGATCCCTATTTCCGCCGATTGGAACAAGAGGAGGGAACAACGTGTCCTTTATCTCTCCTGATATTCCCCGGAGTTTCCCCCGGAGTAACCAATCTCTCTTTCTCTACCATTACAGATTCTTCCGGTCGTTCATGGACTTAAGCCTTAAGTTCCCCGCCGGGATATTGGGCAATTCCGCGTTTTACTTTCTCATGTTGTCGCTCTCTCACGATAGGCAATCGGCGGTCTCCTAACTTCGTAGAAAATTGGTTCTGATGATCGTCCAAAAAACGAATCCGAGATTCATCTATTCTCCGATTGTCGGCAACAAATCGAAGATAGAGAGAGAGAGAGAGAGCGAAGAAAAGAAAAATTTCATTGAAAAATTTATCTAGGCGAGATCTAGCCCGTTGCGAGTTACCGTTTCACTGCAGTCGACCGTGCCGATTATAAATAATTGGTTTAAATTTAGCGCACGCTCCACTTTCACGGCTGAATAATCATTCGCGCGGATCACTGAATAACCAACCAATTCCGTATCCTCTACGTGCACTCACGCGAGCGCTCACACGTATCCTCCTTCTCCTCCTCTTCTGTTCCTTCTCCTCCTTCTCCTCCTCCTCCTCTTCCTAACGACTCTAAAACCAGACGAAGCAGTCGAGCCAGTGCAGAGGCACGTTCCTGCGCCTGCTAAATGATGCAAATACTAATAATGGCGTGGAATGAAACGCTGGATAATTGAAATGTAAACATCACGCTCCGCCATCCACCTCGCCGCCGTTCGTCAGATGAGGGAGAGACGAACGGGAGATGAGAGTTTGCGGGTTCAAGCCTGTTACAAACGTCGGGACCAAAAGGCCGAGAAGGAGATAACCGACGAAGGGGGGTGAAGGGGAGGCAAGAGATTGTCGGAGACCAAGACTCGAGTGGGAACATTCGTGTAACATGCGCGCACGCGTTTTCGCGAGAGACGTATACGTTTTGACGTGTCGAGACTGACAGGCGGAACGATTAATCTCGCGGAACGCGCGCCCCGCGCCGTAGTTCAGCTACATCTGCTCGTTATTGTTTCGCGTTTCACGGATTAAAGTCAGTGGTCTGATAGCGTCTTTTGCGGGACGACGATATAGAATCTGAATATTAACCGCACACACACACACACACACACACGTGCGAGTAATTTTAATAAATATATTTTCTCCTCGCAAAAAAAAAATCGTTTGTGAATATGCAAAATAATCGAATAACGCGAATAATGTTACGCGCATGCGATTTCGAGCGCAAAATGCAAATTTTAATATTATAATAGAATATATTATAATAGTAATAAGCTTCCGGAATATCGGAATTACTCGGCCGCTCGTATATAGGGTAAACGTAATAGGAGGTATAGTTATTGGCCAGCAGACAGTTATTGGCCATTTGGGTTTACGAAGTCCTAATTAGGATAATGGCTATGTTTATGTCCATTCCCAACGATCGGACAAGAAGCCCGTTACCGGGCTGTATTCTGAGTTACATTCGAGGGGGAGATCGTGAATATTGTAATGGTTCCGCCAAGCCTCGTAATTAGTAGACTTGCGCGAAAGTCACCCTTGCGGAGCCGTCCCTCTTTTATTTCGACTGCAAAACGCGCGTGAAGTTCGGTTTTACGCACCTGTTTTTTTTCTTTTGTTTTCTAAATTGTAGAAATTTAGAAAATACTGTGTATTAGCGGTTGATTTCACCGCGATAATTAGAGGAACGAAACACCGCTAATTATGCGGTTAGCGAGATAAAGCGAGCGAAACGGCATATAGCAGAAGAGATTGATTCGAAGCAGACGGAGCATCGCGCATGATCCTCGACGCCCTCTCCTCCCGTGGAGTTCTCCATAGGGTAGTTGGGGTCCACGTGGCGCAACACGGTGCTGTCAGTCGCGTCCGACGAGCCAAGCGCGTATCACGTTCCGTATAGTGATGTGATCCCATGCGGTTCGCGTTCGCTCTTTTTCAATCGACAAGGATTCGAATTATACACAGCCTAGACGGTGCTTTTTCTTTGTTTTTTAGCTGTCGATTTATAATTGTTTACTTACCTGTTGTCACAGAACACTTCGAACATTTCAACAAGTAAGAGAAGTTTCTATTTCGCAATTGCTGCGTCACGTTTTGCTTAAATTTTATCAAGGAAACTGGTTTTTTTTTTTTTTTTTAATTTAGAAGCAATTTTTATGATGTTTATATATTGATTTGTAATTAATTAATAATTTGTGTATGTGCTTTCTATGTATTTTAAAAATGTTTTATTTTGTATGTTAAAGACTTTGCATGCGTGCAATAAAGAGCAAACTTTATTTACGTTTTGTTTTTCTCTTTTTTTTCAACTTTTATTCCAATTAATTCGCAACGCTGAATTTATTTGTCGTATCATCGCTTATACGGTCGCTTTTATTATAGCCATCCTTTTGTCGCGCAACTTTGTCACCCCAAGATTCGTAATTTTAATATCTCCGTGACGCTCCTTTATAATAGCCTTCTTCGTATAAATTTGCATTAAGATGAAACTTCTTGCTGCATGTTTACGTACTTCTTATCCTGCACATACAGAATTTCCAAGATGGCACAAGATTTCGAAGGTGAGAAAAGGGATACAAAGAACGGTAATTGCAAAGTTGCCGTAAAGTAGATCTCAAACGTTAGAAAAATATGATCGTAATTGTTTCCGTCTGATTAATGGCGCTTTTATGATTTTTTTTTTTCTGTTTTTGTCATTTACCGTTGAGAAGTAGAAAGAGATCTTCGGGCAAAAAAAAATACGATGTAGAAGAAGTTTTAATATAACGCAGTTTTGGAAGAGAAAGAATTGCTGTAACTCGCGGTGTGAAATATGACCGCTATCATCGCGTCGCCGATTCACAAACCGAGATATTAATGTCGGCCTGATTAAAAACTCATATAGTAGATTAATATAGAGTATTAGTATTAACAAAATGGGCGATGCGTTTGCCGTTGGGAGGTCATGCGTTTGAACGAGACAAGTGGTATACGTGTGGAATCGACAACGAAACTAATCAATCGGCATCCACGGGCGAAACTCAAAAATAAAAAAAACCGTTGTGGAAAAAAGCGAGAAAAGAGAGATAAAGAGAGAGAGAGAGAGGAAGATTGAGAAAACTATTTCGTGCGCATCACTCGTTTACACAGAGTATATGTATATATATATACATTACTGACATGTTTCCGTCCATCAATAACTTTTTTTTTTATCGTTAATTCCTCTCTGTGTCACGTTAATGAGAACTCGCTTCAGTCTGAGAATTAATTAGTTTGAGTAACCCAATTAAAAATGAAAGACACGCCCGTCCGAACAGCCGATCGTTTTACGATTCGTTGACGCTTACTCACAAAAACGAACGCGAAATGCTAATCGGTGAAAATTCATTTTGTGCTTTGCAAATATTCCATTGAAATAAAAGTGTGGAGAAATAATGATCTTTCGCACGCGATTGTTAACGTGCAAAATATCGAGCTGATCGAACGGAACAAATTTAATTATAAATTATACATTTATTGTGTAAATGTATATGTACACATGAGAGATAGCATTATGTGAGAATAAATTACCTATTTCTCGCCGGAGAAACACAAATGAAATAACGAATTGAGTACGTACATATGCTTTAACAAGCTGCTGGCGATTAATTCGCAAATAAATCTTTTGAATTTTGAAAAACTTTATACCGTTTCGATAGACTCTGTGAGTTTATTAATTGAATATTTGAAACATTGCACATTTATATTTACCTATTTTTTTATAACACAGCCGCCGCCGCTGCGTGCAATTGACTCGGTTTTACATCACGCATAATAAAAAGTAATTAAACGACTTTCTTTGTGACGAGATTATTTCCGCAATTATTTTCGAATGCGGGAGCAGCGGGGATATAATTTTATGGTTAATGAAATTCACGTGATATTGGCATTATGCGCGGAAATACTTCGTTACTTGAAGAGTCAGGCCGCCCCGTGCGACGTTCATCCGTAACGCGACGCGGCGGCGGCGGCGGCGGCGGCGGCGGCGGGGTTGTATCATCTCGTTGTATTAATTTAATTTCGCCGATATGAAACGTGCCGAGCGAGGGAGTCGCGCGGCTGGGACGCTCATAATTAATGAACCTTTTAACAATTAGCAAAATTAACTATTAAACATTGGATTGGCCTGGCTTATGTGAACGAGCGCGCCGAATATTTAAATAAACTTTCACATCTCTTTTCGCGGCTAACGAAAAGAGGCAGAACACAGCTGTTCCGTGTTAACGTAATTAAAACCGGATCTGCGTACGTGTGATGCTCATAAAGTTACAACGCAGCGTTGTAAAGTTTTAATTCTGTCTGTGCCGTGTATACACGCGCGCCATCTCGTCGAATCGCTTATAAAATAATATTCGAGTAGTTCATTTCCGAAATTAGCGAGCACCGGACGTTATCCGTGCGGAAAAGAGAATCGTCTCTCGCAAGAGAACTTCAGCTTTAAAGGCCACTTTCTTATATCATACTACGGAAAATTGTTTGATCGTAAATCTTTCGCGCAGCTACGCGCGCCCGTTCAATTAATCCGTAAAACGAGCGTCGTCAAGAGAAATTTATATGTAACTTAAACGTTAAACGAGACCTACTAAAAACCAATTTAGATACTAAACGTAAGTTTAATAGTCAAGCGCGGTTTAATTAGCACTGACTATATTTATTTTTCATATTCGTTTCGTCACTTCCGCACGCGAAACGATTCTCACAGATTAGCTTGTTTGAAGCTTGTTTAACGTTCGCGTTGGTTGTTTCAGCGCTTGTTGTTTCAATTGATTACACACAATGCGAAATTAGAATTACGTCTCTGTAATATTATATAATAAATAAAAAACTGTGTTTCGCACACGCGCGAGATTGCGGCTGCCAATTGTGCGCCGTCTTTTTTGAGAATTGCAAATTTTTTTCCGAACACGATCCTTTGTGCACTTGCCCTTCCATTCGAGCGGGTTGCACTGATTGGTTTCGTAACCATCGGCCTGTGAAACAAATATATCGCATCATAGTTAAAAAAAAAAAAAAAAAAAAAAAAAAAAAAAAAAAAACAGCGATTGCACTCAATTTTGCAATCACGACTAACCACAACGCACTCTCGCGGGATACAATTGTCACGATTCAAAAAAAATCAACTTCCGCGTAAGGTTTCGAAGCGATGAAAGAAAAAAGAGAGAGATTATAATTAGAGATTAGAGATAAACCGCGCGCTTAATATATCGAAATTTTGGATCATTTTCTATACATCGCATTAACTGTGGAATTTAACGACACGCGAGTTTCGCGAATTAATTTCAATGGGTGGAATTTATCGTTTTTGGCGACTCTGCGGCCGGCCGCCAAAAATAAACCCGCAAATCACGGATCACACATCGCGTATTTTATTTTTAATATGTATTTCCGAGACGCAAGAGAGAGAGAGAGAGTGGAATCATGAAACAGGAAGAAGAGAGAGCGCGAGCTTAAGCAACGCGTTTCTGGTTTTGATAGGTCGTCTGTACGTGACGTTTCGATAAACAGTCGCAGCTTATATAGGTTCGCTATGTGCGCGCTGTGTTCCACGCGCGCACAAATCAGGAAGCGAAAGGCGTCGGTTCGTGTCACGAGTCGGACGCGCTTTGCTATATCAGAGCGATTTCATTATACGTTGCGCGCTCCGGATCCGAAATGATTTCATTACTCCGAACGAATCGCGCATTCGTCAATCACGACCGAATGTATATATAGACGCGTCATGTACATACACGCGAGATATCTCGCAGTCCTTGTTTCGGAATAAATCAAATCCCATATTTCTAACACAGAGTCGGGAAAATTCTCATTCTTGTCTCATCTCGTTCTTATTCTCATCTAGAAAAAAGTAAACTAATTTTCGCGTTTTACCAATTTCTCGTCTTTCATTTCGGTGTGTTTGATTGAAAATGAAAATTGTGAAACGGCAAAGTTCTCGCAACTGCAAATGTGGACGTTCTAATTATCCGCGTTTCAATCGACGTTTCTCTATATCGAATGATGACTACGACGTCAGTGATGTGAGATCGACGCGCTAATGAAACCGGCCTCGTTGAGTGATGGAGAGCATTAAAGCGAATTAACGGACTGTGCGAGAACATTCGTATCAGACCGATATACAAAGAGAATACATGGAAACAGATGCCAAACAAAGGTTACAGAAAAGAAGGTAAATAAAAGTCTCGATCACAAATACTTTTTTTCCGAGACTTCGGATTTAAATTGAGATTGCAACGTATGTAAGAGAAGAGAGAGAGAGAGGATAAGAATAAATTAAAATCGAACCCCATAGAAATCTCGGGCCGCGTTTTCCGCGCCGCTTGATATCCTGCGCCGCGACTATACGAGCCACAGGTGTAATCTTCGAAAAGGTTCCATTGACGCACGACGAGAAAAAAGGAGCATTTCGCATTTTCTGGAGGAGAATCCCGGGAAGCTATCTGCGACGATGACGACGACGACGACGACAACGACGACAACGACAACGACGACAACGAAGGGTTGGCCAATCTAATCTAGCCGCGGGCAACGGAAGGAGATACCGGCTACCCTCTGTCCTCCATTCGAGTCGATCACTCACTCGATCATCCCTCGCCGTTTTATCATTCGCCGTATCCCGGCACAGTCACTTTGCCTCCCATGCATGGAGATCGGCCATCGCGCCGGGACAACCCGCTGCCGTTTCATCCCCTTGTCCATCGCCGCGCCGTCCATCGACGTGATCCTCGTAAAAAGTTTCTGTTCTTGATTAACACCCACAGGCTAAGGTTTTATGTACGGGAGGAACGTTACGGGACACGCAATCGGCGGTTTGTGTAGATCGAGGGATATTCACGTAATCCACGAAACGAAGTCGGATAAATCTTTCCAAAAGTTAATCCTGTTCTCGCTAATCCGTTTACTTAATCGTTCCATTAAATTTATGAACATCAACATTTGATTCTCACACTTTTTGGATTAAATCGAAAGAAAAATTACAATTAAAAATTGAAACAAAATTTAGAGTAAACGAAGTTTAGGGCGCGATTACTTATCTCTATCAAATATTTGATTCGCGAAGCGATAAACTATGAATCACGGGACGGTCTCGCACTGCCGGACGAGAAGTTCCAGTGGGACAGAAGATCGCGAAATAGAGTGGCCCGGGGGAGCACTCGTGTCGACTAAATGGAGAACATTCTGCAGATTATCGAAGATATACGCGTCTTATATAATGCTCTACTTACTCAACGGAATAATCAAGCGAGAATAATTTTAATTTAGATTGTGATTTGTAGACGTGTTAATAATTTCGCTGTTTGTTCGGTAGTTTGATCAATTATAACGTTATGCAACTATACAATTGTTGTTTCTTCCGAGTCATTGAACGTAAACACACACAGCTTACATAATAATATCGTAATGAAAGAGCGTAAAATACATTGCAACGCACATGGAGCTTAACGTGAAAATTGATTAAAATATTTTCAAAGAGAGAGAGAGAGAGAGAGAGAGAGAGAGAGAGAGAGAGAGAGAAATATATATATATATATATATATATATTATATATTATATATTTATAATTTTTTAGAACATCTATTTATCTTTATCTAGTTATCTTCTGTCGATGAGACACACATATACATGTATTTTCTCAATACAAGTTCTTTGGACGGGAAACAAAAGCGTTAATGGTAGTTTTCGATCGTCGTCGTTTATCACGCTCGCAATCTCTGCCATTACTATTTAACTGGAGCATCGGGTGTTTTATGGTCGCTTGGTGGGCTCTCGCGGGTTCATAAATCAGGCTCGGTTGACGAAATTCCATCTGGAAAAAAGACGCGCGAGCTTCTGAGATTTTTACATTGTCGCCGGGAGTGACAAATAACGCGTGCTACGCCGCCGGACCGTCGTCCATTCTGAAAACGAGGGTGTGTCTTGTAACAAGCATGGGAGAGGAGAAAAAAAATCTGGAAGGGGGAAGGGGGAGAATAGGTGGATCGACGACGGGGGTAGGTGAGGTGAGTTATTTTCTGGCCTCCGTGGAGTTCGAATCGTGCGGTGAATCGTCGTTGAAAGCGGGATCTTCCATCATTGTACTTCGACAAAAGGGATCATAAATCTGAGGGTGCGGCCATCAGCCGGACGACGACGACGGCGAAGTTTCCGCGAAGATAATCGACCCCCAATGAGCGCGGAGAGATGTTCGTGGCGATATTACTAATTGCTAAGAAAGCATCCTCTTAAGTAATTGCCACTATCTATCTACGCTCTAATCGACAAGGTCGCAATTTGCTTGTCAGATTTATCGACGTAGTGAGATATTACTGTTTTTTTTTTTTTTTTTTTTTTAAAAATAATGTTACGAAAAATTAAGTTTTGCCTTTTTGATCTCTTTGAAATTCGCTCGGTAAATCGACAAAAACTTTTTTTGCGCCGAAACTGTTGCCGAAACGCGCGCTCGCGTCAACGATCGAGGCGGACGCGAGCCAAACACGGGAAGACAAATCGCGCCCGGATAGAACAAGCTGAAGAAGCACGCGTACCTTCATATGCGAGAGCATATGAAAGCAGATCACATACGAAAGAATATGTTGTAGTTTACCCGGATTTCGTATTCACTGACAAATTGCCGCAAAGAGCATATCTTTCATCATTGTGCTTCGGCTCGAACGGATCATAAATCAAAGGACGTGTTCAACCCCTTTCCGAGGGAATTCCTTTCGGTGTTTCCCCGTTTCTCTGGTACGTACGTAATGCTGCATAACTAGTCTTTATCAAGTTTTAATAGCCGCCTCATTACACCGGGGAAGGATTCGTGACTAAATATTGGATGCAGCAGCGCGCTTTCGAAGAGATTAATGACATTCGGGTGACTAATAATTTGTTTCTTTGAAACGCGCGTTTTGCTTTCCCACATTGTATCGCATGTACAAGGTAATTAAAATATCTACGTAATTTATCTACTTACAAAAAAGATTTTTATTAAAATAATTATATAGTGATATAATTTAGAACGGGAGAAAATAAACAACCGACGATTTGGTCTAATTAAAATCAAATTTGTGCGTTTGCATTTTTCGAAAATGTCTATGTTTGCCGCTCTTTTGTATTCATCATTTTTCTAGCTTGGATTTTTTTTTTTTTACATCGTACTTTTCACATCGTTTATCAAAGGATTTCAGCGGGAAAGCTGCGTTCTTAATAAACCCGTTTAATTACTGAGCGTACCTTCGCGGCACTAAAAGGAAAATGTTTTATCTCCTTTTTAAATACCGCCGTAATCGTTCGCGTCGTTTCTCAAAACAATACGGCCGCGCGCGCGCGCGCTTGAGCAGATTTATTTCGAATTAAATATTCAAGAAAATCTTTAAACAGACACCGTTGCCGCGGGAATATCGGCTTCTCAAACACGTCAGCTCATCCTTTTTATCCCGCTCCCGCGGAATTCGCGGAAGCCTCGGTGAAGGGTAAAGCGCATTAAGAGCGAACCTCCTCCGCCCGTTAATTGACTATAAACGTTCGGTATTGTTTCCCCGGAAATTCGCCCGTGAAGGGAAACTCAATGTATCCTCACAGTCTGACCCGGGCTCAATGGAAGGGGGGAAAGAAAAGGAAGAGTGAGAGAGAGAGAAAGAGAGAGAGAGAATGAAGGGGTGAGATAAAAACCGTATCCCCTTCAGTGTAAAACCCTTCCCCCGTCTGCCGCCTGTCTCCCTGTCTTTTCTAACGAGCGCGCGGATGGCAACGAGTGGCTGTTTGCAGGGTCAGCTTATTTCTTCGGCTTCCTATTATGAATATTTGTGACTTCCATCCTCGCCGTGTGCTTTTCTCTTTTCTCATCCCTACCCCCTCCCACCTCTTCCTCTCTCACTCCATCGTCTCAGTCAACCTATCCGTCCGTTTTCTCCTGCTTCTCGCATCTACGGTCGTGCCGTCCTCGTTGGCGGAGAGTTAAAGCATATTAGACCAGCTCTCGACTGCGGCTTCATTGCAAATGGGGGAGAATTCGTCGTGCTCTCTCTCTCTCTCTATCTCTCTCTCGGTGCTCAAGGGTACTGGTCAGCCCTTGAAAAGCTCCTCGAATCACCAAAGCCTTTCTCCGAATATATCACGCTTACCACCCGGTTCTCCACGGTGGTTCCACCTTCGACGACGGACCGGTCCGAATTCCCTCATGGGATGAAAACGCGATGTTCGCCGAGAAAGACTTTACTTTCACGTAAAAATGTTTTTGCTCGAAATCAAACGACAGTCGGGATATATCCTTTCCCCACTGTCGAATACCTAGAATATATTTCTGAGGAAGCGAAACCAATTATTTCTTCTCCGAGTGAAGACGAGCGCGCGGACGAATGCACGGCAATACGCATTTCCGTAATCCATATTTATGAGGACGCCATCGTGCGCGCGGGATAAAGATTAATGGCGAGAGGAATTAATGCGCGTGCGCGTGCACACGCGACGCCGAGTTTTGTGCGTCGTGAGTTAACGACATCGTAAATAATAACATCAACAACGACGACGTTCCGATAATGCGAGTGCAATCGACCGTCCGAGGAGACGCGCGAGAGGAGTTTCGCTCCCTTTATTTTTCTTTATTTTTCGTCTGTTTCTCGTTGTATCTCTTCTCTTATTCGGCCCCCGTGACGACTCTCACTATTAGTCGCTCGCTCGCTCGCTAGCGGTAACAACGCTCTTCATATTGTCCTTCGCGTTGCATGAATGAAATTGCATTCATTATGTCAATTGCTCCCGTCATTCGATGAAGAGCTTCCCGTCCCGAGAGGCCACTCTTCTTTTCTCGATTTCTCACGAAACAGACGTCGCGTCGCGTACGTCTGCGTTTGAAATTCTTTTGTAACATACGTATATAAAAAAGTTCGTAAAATATTCCTCCTTTCTTTTTCCGATCGGAAAAAATTTTATTTCTTCAGAATTAAATCAAATTAATTCAAAAAATTTTTCTTTAGATTTTCTATGTATTATAAATTCACTTGATGTTGACTACAGCAACAATATGAAATTTCATCAAGGCCGACACAATATATTTTTGCAAATTTTATTTGACAGAACACATCCAATTTGGTGGATTACCGGGCGTCCTAAATTCAATATTCAATGACAGTTCGGATGATTGATGTCTGACGCCAAAGTGATCCGAGAGGCGGATTTTTTTTTTGTCGGCGGTTACGGGATAGATCGAACGCATCCTCCGGTCGCAAAATCCACCTCCGCGGATGCACGTTTATTTCTTAGAAAACAAAGTGAAGCAGCATCTCCCGTGGAGCATCTCCCAGACAGATTACGGTGACGACCGATTGGGACTTGGATGATCCGCTAAAAACAGCTCCTCGTCTACCTTCTGTAAAGAGCCACTCTCGCCCTTCCATATCGCGTCCGCCTCGATTACTTTGAAGTCATATCGGAATCTCCCGACTTGGTTGGCTTGGACGATCGATTGGCTTTTGATGACTCAGAATTCTTGCCAAGACGCTTCTCATAAATTCACTGACGAACAGGTACTCAACGTAACCGCACTCTTTTGATTCAGATTCGATTTAATACGTTAGAAAGATATAGAAAAAATTATGTTGCAACATAAATTCAAATGTAGTAACAGCATTTAAGAACAAGACGAAGTAAACCGCTTGTTTTGCGAATAACAAGAACAATAATAAGGCAAGTTTCGAGCAAAATAGATGATCGATAATAAAAAAGATTCGAAAATATATTTCGTTAAAAATAATATATATATTGTCGAATCGTCTTTATTATCGATCATCTATTCTGCTCGAAATCGACCTGCCTTATCATTGTTATTGCTATTTAAGAACAATTTTATTAATATGATTAAGAAAGAGACTAAATTTTAAAAAAGAATTATTTGTAACAATTTTGTTCATTTATTTTTTTCTTTTTACGCGGTCGCTGCCTTGCAACGACAAGCATAGCAAATGAAGAAAATAGAGCTGCTATTTCCGTGAGCCGGTACATCGGGACTGCCTTCGGGATACGTCACACAGACGAGATCGAAGATTGCGGGGAGGTAGGGAAGCGTGTCTTTCCTGGACAATCAGGAACGCGCGGAACGAGACGGAGAGATAAGCACGCGACGGCAGGAAAAAGAAGAGGGGTCTTGTGTCGCGGAAATACTCAGACGATTCCTTTAATAATACGCCGGAAAGACGTGGCGCGCGCGCGCGCGCGCTTCTCTTTCTCTTTCGGTGTCTTTTTCCTCGTTATTTCTTGCCTCGATCTACTTTGTTTAGGTGGATTCTGTTTACAATCTTGTTGTCAGCCACTCTCTCTCTCGAAAGTATAAATGTCTGCTAACGTTACACCGGCCGTAATGGCCTTGGAATTCTCGTCTTTCCACAAACACGTTCTCTCTGCAAGTTTTAATATTATTATTACTCGCCTCGTATTTCAACAAGGCGCTAACCGCGAGACCAGATCGTGTTTCATTGTTCCTTGTCGTTATTATTATTATATGCGTCGACAAAGTGTAATTAGTATCGCAAAGATCAGGCCGATAGCCCGGGCCGTGATAATCGAATAGCGGCCTGCAAATTACTTTCCACGTCCGGAAGCAAACCTCGGTAATCGAATAACATCCTTACGTCGGGCCGTAATTCAATTGCTTTCGGGATAAACGGGTATAACGGATGGGATTCGGAAAGAAAGAGAAGCGACACGAAAGGCGAAGTGAAAGCAATTCTAATGGATAATAAAGTAACTCGGAGAGATTGTTGAGGAAGAGGGGGGGATATCATAATTAGGAAAAGCTCATTCACGTCAATTATCGTTGTCTTTAATCATCCGCCAACAAATTAAAAGCGAAGGGAGCTCGAACAATACAACACGGAAGAGACGTCTAAAAGGACTTTGTCCGAGAGATACTTACGGGATGGCTACAATTTTCGAGAATGTCTGAAAAAGGACATGTCTCTGTACAAGCTTTGTACAACCCTCACTGTGCGCGCCGTTCGCCGGCGAATAAATTTCGCATGCGAGCCAAGCGACGTGTCTCGGTCGTCGTTCATTCGAACGAGCCGTTCAGTGCGACCACCCCGTGTCGGCACGTAACAGCGGATCCATGACGGGGGTTGCATTCGGGGAGGACCTTGGCGGACCAACGGAGGTCGGTCGGCAATCCTTCCTCCACCACGCCTTTTCCGCGTATTTGTAACCGCGTCTAGCAGTTTCCTTAAACAAACCGTAAGTTTGAGCGCGCGCGCGCGCGCGAACTCAAACTTCAGCGAGTATCGTTTCCGACTGAGCAAGGGCAGTAATGAGGCAACGTCAACTTTCGCGAATGTTGATCATATGTGCATAGATATGAAGCATCAAATAGACTCCCGCGGGAGAAAAGTTACACGCAAATATACAATCTATATATACAAGAGGATAACATATTTTATACGATTATTATCATTTTTATGATTTTTATCATTGGCGTTTTTTGCAACGAATTATGTCATTTACATTTGTTGCAATTTATTTATAGTAAATATTATATATTTGATTTCGCGAAAAATTAAATTTACCACAAACTGTTATGTATAAAAATACATAAATATTATATATTTTTCATATAAATATGTCTTTTTCTCATTCTTTGGCATTTTAAAAGACATTGTATATCTCTTGTCACGTAGAAAAAAAAAAATAATGAGATATGTCCTTGGCGATGCGGAAAACTGTGACGTTTCGTATTCGCCTCGTCGCGTAATGCCGCTTCGGTTATTCCTTGATGATGACAGGAGAAAAGGAAGAAAAAGTGTAATAAAGAGAAAAACTTTCGCACCATGAATGCTACATCTGTAGTCTCCTGATGGGTATCGAATGGAAAGGCGAACGCATAAGCAAGTTGTTCGAGCAGCAGTCGTTCGAACGAATCGACTGCTTTTTGCGCGCAAAGACGCGAAAGACCAAGCTATTTGTCAAGTTTCGATATTAGATAAGTTTTCTCAATTCAGACTAATGTTTTTTTTTAAATACAGAAAATTTATAAAGTTATTTTTAAAAAACTGAAACACACGAAAGTCGAATAAATTTTGCAAAGTTATACTGAAATTGTAAATTGACTGATTCTAGTAAATTGTACAGAATATAAAAAAGGAGAATCTTTTATGAAAACAGAAAGATTAAAATATCAGTTTAAATACGCAACGTTAAAATAAGTACGTAAAAAGACGATGGCACGAACTGATGAATCAAATCCGGAATATCTGCAGCTCAATTAAAATGAAGCTGTAATCAGAAATACGAAAAAAAAAAAAAACAGTCGACGAAGAAGAGCTTTCCTTATTGTAACATCCTTATAATAAGAAGGCATACTTGTCGTTCTCCTCGAGAAACGAGGACTCTCAGGACTGCTTGAAGCTACGCAAAGTAAATTAAATTATGCTCTTATCGTCGTTCGCATCCTTAAAGAAATCGCATTGGGATGCTTTTTTTTTTTACATTCGTCAAATTGCCGTAAACATTGTGCATTTCTGTACGTCTTTGTTGAAGAAGACACGTTGCGTCCACATTGTCAGTTTATAATTATTGTCGTAACTGCGAGTTGAACGTCGTCGAGTCTCAAACTCGTTTTTTCTGAATGTAGCTTTTGTGGAAAAAAAAAGGATCACCGGTATAATTATAAAAATCTCGCAAAAGACCACCGCGATTTGCGGATCGCTATGTATAAAAAGTGGAGAAAGAGAGGAAGGGATTGTGCCGGCATCCCCTTCATCGAACACCGCCCTGTGCGTTACCGTAATTATACCGGGGATCCCCTTTTGTGACCGCACAGCGACGTCAACCTTGGCTTTTCAAGACAATGAACCGTGTCTCCGACCAGAAACAGGGAACATTCTTGGGCGGTGTAGTCTCTTCGACTACTCACACCGCACACAGCTTGCCAACTTTTCAATTTCGAAATTGGACGACCGCTTCAAAGTTGCAGTAGGCTCGATCTTCCCGATAGGAGGTGAAGGAGATGCCCGGCCCTAGCTCTTCCTAAGTACGTGGACTAAATTGCAAACGTATTATCGCACATTCGCTCCGTCCGTCGCGCGCTTCCGCTCAAACGGGGTGTTCGGGTCGAAGGATGCATTCGGCGCCGCCGTGGCGATGATTCTGCACGTGAGAAAAATCCAAAGAATGGAAATGAAAAAATATTCAAACGTAAACAAGAGAGATTTGTGTAATAATCGATTTTAAATAAAAGGATGTTTGTGCAAATTTGAAGTTAAAAATATACGCGAGACAAGAAAATATTCGATTTAATTCTATACATATATATATACATATATATATATATATATGTATTCCGTTCGTTAAAATTTTGAAACTGCATTTTGCTTGAATACATGCTACGAATTTTATTTTTATTTTTTGTTTTCAAATTTTTGCCAGAATTACAAATATGAATATTTGTAATTCTATTGCAGTGATATTTTAATGAAAAAAACATGGCGATTATATATGTACGGTATACATATATTATATGTAAAATGAATATCAGTATTCGCATGTGAATTTTTCGATTCAGCTGCTACACGCACGCATTTCTGATCTGTTTGTTTCAGTACAGCGATCGATTCACACCCGTTCTCCTGATAGTCTCGCTCGCGGGGATTAAAGTATGCAGTCCAGATGGAAAAGTGAGTACTAGAAGATGCACATATAGTTTACTCCCGCGGGAAAAGGACGTCTCGGCGTTTGTATGCGGCTCGTTGTTAGAAAACCAGCTTGGTGCCGCCTACGGCATGCTCTTCCAAGACGGAGCTTTATCCCCCGAAGCTCTGTGCAGAAAACTTTGCCTCTTTTTTTCTTTCTTTTTTTGCACTAGGCACGACCGCATCCTATTGCGTCGCGTTATCTCTCGAGGCACCAGACTGGAAACGGATTTTTAAGCTCGGTTTATTGTCTTTGTTGTCTTTGTGAATTTCAAATATAATTGTTTTAATGACTCGGAGAATTTTTAAAACCGAAAATAATAATATCGTTGCCGAAGAATAATTCGCGATTCGGGAGGATGAAAGGAAAATTGCTCGCGCGCATGTGCTCGTGCCGCGTGTCACAACGGTTTAGAAACATAAGAAAGACCCCCGGAGGAGGGTCCCTCGTTAAAGGACTTGAAAGAGCGAGCGAGGAAAAGGTAACGCACAGGGAGAGAAGCGGGCTTATATGTACGGAACGGCGGAACGGAAGTTGAACCGCAATGCGAGAAGCCTAATTTTCCGCGTTCTTGAGCGCCGAGTTCGATAATCCTCATGATACTTTGTAAGACCTCCCTTTCAGTAAGCCCCGACCTTGGGGCGCCAATCTTTTAATGCTAGAGTCAGCGAACTCGCATGTCCTTTCGAGTGAATCACTCTCTCTCTCTCTCTTTCTCTTTCTCTCTCTCTAAAATTTTCATACGAGCTTATGCGAAACGATCGGGAAAGGTAATTAAATAATTAAATTGGAACGGACGAGGCTGAATCATTCGTTTTAATCAATTTTAATCCGCGTGGCGTATGAAATATATTAGAAATAGAGTCAAACTATTATAAAGCGCAGTTTTATCGGCGACTCGCCGTATAATCCAAGGATTAACTTGAAAACATCTGGAATTCTTCTCGGGAAAGTCCAAACTCCGGATGTAAAACGTCGCGTCGCGAGAGCTCCGCACGGAACGAGAGTAATTTCGCCGCCGCTCGTCTTTTATTATTTTCCGTACTTTAATTGGGGGGCCTCGTAATCCTTATCGCATCCCTGCCAGTAATATTTCGAAGTTGGCTCGACCGTGCACCAGCCAGTTCTCCCCCCTCTCAGTGTGCCTCTCGGCCCGTGTTCACCAACTGCACAGAACATATCGATCCTTCGAATTAGTGTTTTATTTCGAGAGCTTCTCCTAAGCTCCCGCTTTAATTTTCTACCTGAAAAAATCCTTACCTCCTACGCCCGATCTTCGGTAAGCGCCTCTTGAAAAACCTCTCACGGAACGATGGCAGATGAGAAACAGAACGTTCGTCTCATTATGCAGTGAATTTCCGGACTTCGCTGTCATTACGTTGAAATATTTTATTTTCACGCAAATTTTCACTTGTAATTTATCAAAACTCGTCGTCTTATTAGATTATTAATCTCGTCGTGAAAAGCCGGAAACACGATCGAGCAATAAATCACGAGATCGTATATTGGAAAGATACAAATGCGTCATACAGATGAGATTTCAAATACGTAACGACGTTTCGCGCGCCTCACATAAATTTCGTCGTAATACGTGGATAATAATGATGATAAAACGACATTTGTATGCCACTTCGAAATGCCACATTTGCCGGAGAAATTATTACCGACTTTGTAACATATGAGAAAACTTGCCTCGGTCATGCCGAATGCACGTGACTGCCCGAGATGATTAAGCCGTGAATAGAAATCAGGAGCTTTAATTGAAGGAACGATGTCGAATGGTTTATGTAAATGAGTCGCGTGAAACTTTCTTTGTTTCTGGGAAATACCCATAAATGATTTTCATAAATATTAATTGTCAAGGGAGATACGTGCGTTCTCTAAACTAAACTGTTTTAAATTCACTTTGAAATCTCTCTACTGCGTTATTTTCAGTGTAATTAATTTAACGTAGTTTAAATGACAGTCGTCTGTTATTGTCAGCGGTGTTTTCTATTATTTTCCGTCATGCGCGTATCTCTTTACGCTCGAGCTCTCGTTGCGCAAACTCGCGATTATCCTAAACCGCTCATGCACTTACTGCTAAAAGTTCGTTGACGAACGCGCGATCGTGCGTATGATTCGCTACAAAAAAAAAAAAAAAAATAGCAACCACTATATAGGTCCTTCCTTTGACGGAACACCGTGACGAAGAGACGTTACACATCTCGCTGATCATTGAATTACAAACAAGGTACGAGATGTCAATGAGATTCAGCAGTTGTCGTGAATAAACACGCGATGACAAGCGGCGCGCATCTTGGCGAGCGCAAGAGAAAGAGGGCGAACGCCACTCTTTAGCGCGCGCGAGGGGTGTGTTTACCCTCCATTCCGTGGATTTACTCGTGCATACATGGAACAGCACTCCGCGATGATACGCATTTCTCCCGCATATCGCACCCACCCACGCGCGCACTGGCTGGCCGGCGCGTTCTCCGCCAGCAAGAAATTTCGACTGATGGTTCTGTAACTCGAACGATCCTCAGTTCCTTTAGCCCCATTAAACCCTTTGCCTCGCCGAGCGTTACGCAATTTCTATGAACCCCTCAAACGTACGCGCGCTTGGCACGCTGCACGCTTTCGTGATTTCGCGACATTCCGGCAGCTTTGAACATTCCAATCGCGCGCGGAAAAAACAAGCTCTGCTTGAAATAGCAAGGAGATTAGCTGCTACGGAGAAAGAACTTGCTGGGACTACTGAATTTTTTGGTCTCACTAACAAAACGCTTTGTCGGTGTAATAAAAAATTCAACGGGCCCGGCAAGTTCTTTTCTTCGCTGTAACAAAACCTTTCCGCGCGCGCGCGCGCTTTGTACATCGGAGGGCGAGCTGCCTGTTTTTCTCCGCGTTGTAAACGTTGCCTCGCTCAAATTGCGCGACGCAAGTTTTAATATATAAAAACTGGTTTCGACGAAACAGGTAGTTTTAATTTTAATTGAACTGTATCGGTTGTTATCGAACAATTTTTGCGCGTGAGAGTTTTTCAGTGTAAGAGCTTTCAAGTATAAATTCGTTTTAAACACGATTTACACATATTTGTCTCTCGACGTGAACTCTCTTGCGTGGGGAATAAAGCTCGTCGTCCCGTTCGTTTCGACGTTGCTGTTGTTGTTATAATACTAACGTAAACTAGAGAATATCGAATCCGGTTGCGGAAACACACGCGTATACGAGCTATGGAAGATCAACGACGCGCTATGCGTGTAATTTTTGTACTCGCGCTGCGATCGCGGAATATGTTTATCCTTTACCCGCGGATTTTCTCGTGCAATACACGAAACAGCACTCACGCTGCAGAGCGCGTATCTCTTTTGCATGTTTGCGCGCCCCCGCTCCCTCGCCGTCAACGATCGTATTCAGAGAATACCTTTCCCTCCGATATTCGTCATAAAACCGACAACGCATCGCTCGCTGCCGTTTGGATGCGAGTAAATATTCCGTTTGATCGCGCAAAATGACCGATAAAGAGAGAGAGAGAGAGAGGGAGAGAGGATCATTGTATGAAGAAAATTCAAAATCTATCTTTGACATCGCGCGTTTACTTAAACGCTACTTAAATTTTCTATAAAGAGACAAAGAGAGAGTGAGGAAGGAGGGAGTCGAAGAGTAACACACCCGCGCGAACTGCGCGAGTCATAAAATTTTTTACTGCAACCGAAGAGTTAACCCAATCCGCGGGCTTTAAAATTTTTACTGCCGCCTGAACTCTTCTAAAAATCGAGCTGTTCAAACATTAAAGAGTTTCCCATCTGGTGATACAGATGCACGACTTGAAAAATACATTTAACGCCGTCTGTGTTCTCTGTTATTATTTACAAGAGAGCGTGCATGTGAATTTTCTTCGGCGCGCAGGTGAATTTTCTTAAAATTTGACACGTGTTCGTTCGCGTCGTCATTTATACGTGACGAAAACGCAATAAAACTCGTTTGTAAAGTAACAAAGAATCAATTTCTTTATCTCCTCGTACAATTTTACTATTATTGAAGATAGGAAACGGAAAATTTTTCAACGCGCTTTCATATTGAATAAATCTTAGCTTACAACGGATAATTCTGTCGATGCGACAAGATACTTTTACGCTCGCAATCGGATTTCGCGACTCGCTGGAAATCTCCGATTCCAAGTATACTCGAAGCGGGACAATAGATCGCGCAGGGTGCAGCGGGTTCAAATAACCAGACAAGTGCGAACGCTTCACACAGCGACGACGTATCCCGTTGCAAAGACGACGCGCAAAAGCGGGTGAAAACGAAGCAAGAGAAAGGGAAGACGACGGCGTTGGGAATAACGACGTTTGTCATCGTTCTCCTCGTGGAACATGACAAACTTGATGAAATTCTCCTGAGAATGTCGTTTGCTGCTCCCAAGAGCGATTGGTATCGCGCATACTCGCCGCAAAATAGTTGGTCCACTTCCGC
Organism: Pseudomyrmex cubaensis; assembly: GCA_014825685.1. Taxonomy (NCBI): domain Eukaryota; kingdom Metazoa; phylum Arthropoda; class Insecta; order Hymenoptera; family Formicidae; genus Pseudomyrmex; species Pseudomyrmex cubaensis. The sequence continues at coordinate 22,637 of QVOA01000178.1, forward strand.
ATTGCAGGGCGACCCTCTCTCTCTCTCTCTCGTCTGTAACAACTTCGCCACGCAACTATGCCTCGAGTGGACCTCGTACTCAGACCAGTAACTTCACGTAACGCACTTCAATTGAATTTTTAACGAATCGAGTTTTACTTTCCCAAACTTAAGTCTCGACCAAGTAACTGCGCGCGATGTGTGTGTACTTGAAAAATAGGATAACATATAATAGCGTAACATTTAATAATACATGTAACAATAGCATGACATACAGTACGCTATACAACAAACATTGAACCGCGCCCGATAAATTGATTAGCTGATAATTGATTAGCTGATTGAATGTCAAGCATGTGTAAACACAGCATTTTTATTATTGCACTAGAGATTGTAATAATTTTATATAAATTTTATATATTTTATAAAATTTTATATAGTTTATAAAAAAACTTTCCCCAACGTTATTTTTATATGACAAAAAAATAGTTTTTTCCCCACACATTAATAATCCTTCGCGTAATAACAGTCTCTCATTATCTCAATAATAGTTGTCCTCCACATAATAACAGTCTCATTTGTCGCGAACGCGATTATTATTATGATGAAAAAACAAGGGAGTAAAATAATGTTAAAAATTTCTCTGCGATTTGAATATGTTTCCAACAATAGGGTGGCAGGTTTAAGCCGTGTGTCCATCCGGGAGGCGCAAGTAGCCCCTTTTATCGCGCCGGGTCATTTATATCTTTCTCACGTAGAACTTTTCTGCTTCGGTAAATGCAGACATGAAAAATTCAGCGCGAAGCTTGATAGAATCGCGGAATATCCTCGCCGACAAAATTTGCTCCCGCGAACGATCATCTTTTCAATCATCATTCTCAACTCGCTCGCATGTGCTCTATCACATTACTTTTTTTTTTCGCGAGAAACGAATTTAAGCGAGTATCATCTCGAAAGCCATGAAGACGAAATCGTGTTTCTCTTTGAGATTGGAGATTTGCGTGCAATAACAGCGTAAGCGCCGTAAGCCGAAAATGTTGCTTCTTAAAAGATAAGAAACTTTATATAAGAAGAATTTTTCAAAGACACAAAAAACTTTTAACAGAAACTTATTTTTTTTTGTGACAGATATTACATCATATTTGTTACTCGATTGTTTGTCTTACATTACATTACCCATAGTCGAACCGCAAACAGAGCAGGAAGAGCTGTTCGTGCTGTAGTCATCTAAATCGTAATCACCTAAAGAAAACATCACAATCAAGCGTTTGCATTTATACTATATGCATTCATAAGCACGATGGCGCCGTGATACGATGCGCAGATAAATATTAATAGAACGTGCAAGGGCGAAGAACGGTAAACATGCTCGATGTAATTTCACGAGACTGAGTAATAAAATATTGAGGACAAACAAAGTGTCGCTTCTCGTAAGATATAAAACTCTCGGCTGAAATATTGGTAAAAATCTCTTGGAAATCTCTCTTGGAGAGACGGGAGAGAACGAGAAGATTTTGCTTCTTCTCGGCGCGTTTTACTTATTCTCGCTACTGAATTTATAGGCAGCATTAAAAATTTACGTTCCGAAATAAGAGCAACGTCTCTCGAAGTCGACTACTTGCGGTGACGATAATATATGATGTTTTATATATGCGGAACTTTTAATTTTTCCATCGTGGAAAATTTATGTTTACCTTTATTAAAAAAAAAAAAGTTATATTAAACTCTTGCGCACAAAACTCTATAACTACAAAAAAGAAATAAAATGTGAAATATAAAAGTTCTTTTCTAAATTTAGTGTTTCTCTGAAATTATAATTGCAGTTGGAACAGAGAGCACATTCGCAAAGTTATATTACGATTTCGCGAATGAAGCCTGTTGCGTCGGTAAATCATTAAAAGTTTCCGAACGAAACTTCACAGTCAAAGATGTCACAAGTTTTTCGAGCAGCCAATAATTGGTATTTATTTGTTCCTTTTGCCATTGATCGAATCATCATTCCAGCGGACGCAACAGTATCATGAGACACTTGAATTTATATGTCTTGTGTGTAATAATGGGCACAACGCTTTTCAATTCATTTATAACTTTTCGAAAATTGAATAAATATCGTACATCAAATACACACTTGCTCGCACTGTAATCTGTCATATTGAAGTTGACACACAGTCGTATTTTCAACGGGACAATATGAAGCGACCAATTAGCGATCAATCAGGGGAAGGAAGTATTAAATTCGTATATTTGTTTTATTTTACATTATCACGTTACAGTGGCAGTATCCGCGCTTAATGGATGTAATTTTAAGCCAAATAATTCTCGCGCTGATATTACAACCTTCATTCGTACCATTTAATTATCACGTCCCACACCCTTAATTTCGGCTCACGTGATATTTGCCGTTGCTAACGAGACGTGATACACGCAAGTGATATTTATGGCGATATACTCTGTTTTAATGAGAGGATGCTAGTTTTCTTGCACAAGTCTTGACGCAGATCACACTTCGCGGCGGAATTGATTCAAGTGATTAAATCGCTCGGCAGGATGAGAGCAATAATAAAATGCTCGTAAATCATATTTGTTCGCGTGCGTAGCAAGAGCTCGTGTTTGAAAATACACATACATCGGAAATTGTCAGTTACAGTTATTGAAATTAATCTTTCATTCTCCCGTTGGGAGCGAAATTGCAAACTCCAAGCATCAAATATTGCAAAAAATAGCAAATAGTACAATATATATAACATTGCGAATTAAATCAGGATGTTTTTTGCAAAGTCATTATTTCTTTGCAATGTAGCGGTTGATAGTAGATTGTTTTTTTTTTTAATTGAAATACGTTCGGAGTAAAAAAAAGAATGTTTCTGCTTTTTTTTGTTGCAGTGCGTGCAAATGGCGCACGCGTTAAGACGCATCTCTTACGCGACTTGTGAGCCGCAACACGCCCAATTCAGCTTTCTAGCGCGGGAACCCAGGGCCCACTTCAGTTTACAGTATTGTCACTCCTTCATTACCGAGTCTGCAGACCAGGTAAGTAAAAAAAAAAAAAAAAGCGACTTTCTGTGTTTGAGATTTTTCTTCATTTCGCGTCTTGTACGCGAAATGCGATTCCGGAGATTGCAATATCCGGAGAATGATATCATCGAGAGATCGCAATAAAGCGATCCCGTTAACGAAAAATCGATTCTACGAAGGAAACGAAGCATGCATGAAACGCGAGCTATCAGAATAGATTTCCAGGGATGCCAAAATATACGCATATATCTGAATATGTGTATGTAAAATATAAAATATATAAATCTTACTTTTTTAATCTTCTCACTAGTGTTCGAAAAGTATTCTAGCTGCTATAAATCGTAAAAGTAAAGCCGGGATTAAGTCCAAGACACTGTACGTGACAGCTTGTCCCTCGCTGGTGGACAACCGCGTGTGTCTCAAGTGGAAACTCTGTCTCGACGTTTAAAGCCGATGGATCGCTTCCTTTGCTCTCCGACATCTTCCTCGGGTTTAGGTCACGTTAACAAGGAAACACTACAATTACAAGCTTACAAGAGTCTATGTCAACCGCAGCTGACAACTGCGGTATTTCACATTTGCCGAGTCTCGGACTCAGACAACGTGAAATTTGGAAAAATATGCTCATTTACGAAAACCAATTTACGCGCGCTTCTTTATTTTAACAAGATTTTATTTACAAGTTCGCATCGAACCGCGCGTTTGATTTTCTTTCGCTTTAACGTCGTGCCGTTCATTCTACGTCACAAAGCTTTGCTGTCACATGTGAGTACCGCGTCGCGATGCTTTTTTTTTTTTATCGAGAAAATCGTAACAACCAGGCGTAAAGTGTACGAGGGCACAAAACGCGTCTCTCTATGTTGCGACCACACGGAAAAACGTTCGTTGTACGCCGATACGCTGACGGCTACCGAGTCCCAGGATCTAAAAGCCTCTTCCTGTTGTCTGGAAGATAACATCGCTCGAGGCTTCGGAGGTCCGACGGCAATATCAGAAAGGATAGAGCCGTAAGTTCCGAGGCGAAGCTCCGGGTGGGTTGAGAATAGTAGACTTTGCACTCGGAACTTTGCACTCTCTGCCAATGCCTTGACATTTAGTCAGCCCTAATGGCGCGCACTCTTCGAATTAAACTTTAAATATCTTCCGTCGAGAATTAAGAACGTTATCTTTCTTGAAAGCCTTGGATCACGTGTAAGCCTATGCCGATAACGCGGAAGCGAACGAGAGAGAAAAGACAGAAAATGAAGGGTCCCATAGGGGTCCCATGGAGTTCCGGATATTATATTTCAAAGATTTCCGCGCATTTGTCGAGCGGTCGGAATGGAAATTCTGTTTCCACGCAATTTTCGGCCTCTGTCGAACGATTTGTCAAAAAATATTCGCCAACCAGAGCGCGATCAAAGGTAAAAATTCGAAATGCATTAATCTTCATTAAAATTTCACGAAAAAATTCGGCGTGCAACACGCACCGTGAATATATATCTATAAAGCCACTCAAATATTCTATAAAATGTAAAACTAAATAGGTATTCTAAAAACTGTAAAACTTTTTTTTTCGAATATACGAACGCAGTGAAGCGCGAATTTAAAAAACAGAAAGGACAGCGGATGTAATTTAACGCAGACACAATGAAACTTGTGCGTTACTTGTGCATTATGCAAACTCGAAACTTTAAACTACATCCCTTGACATCATGTTTTACCGGATCGCGGTCACGAAAACTTCCGTTGAAGATTGCACTTCGGTAAAAGTGTTCAAAATACTTCATCTCCAAAGCCGGAAATCTCTCTCGAAACTTTGCCGTGCATCTCGAGAAGGAAACAAATGTGATGTTTTTGCGGCGATTTAACAATTCCCATTTATTTCTTCGCACTTCGAAGTGTGTCTCGTACCTTGAGTAGATACAAGTGTACCTGTAGCGGGTACATACAGGTATTCTGCAAACGGAGCCGCAGGTACATTTTGATATTCGCTCGTCTGCGAGAAACACAACTCAGGCAAACCGTCAAACAGTCAATAGAAGATGTTCCGAAAACAAGATATTCGGAGAACGAATCTATAAACAAAAGAGAAATTTACACCTTTGATGCTTCACGTCACCGGAGCTACGGGCCCGCGAAGTCTCCGCGATCACGCGGCGGCGGCGGCGTCGCGCTGACGGCGGCGGGTCAAAGAACGCGAATCGCAAACTCACGAGCTCCACGCGGCGCTGGACTCTCTCGTGGCTGGCGTTCCCGGTCGTGGCAATGTAAAAAGAGCACGAAGCCGTGTAAAATACCGCGTGCGGGACGAGGATCGAGCGAAAAACGAGCGGGACGAAGAGAGACCGACCAGCGAGCAGAAGGAAAGAGAAGGAGAACACGAGGGACAGCGACGGACGAGAGGTAGAACGGGGACACGTGGTATTCAACAGCTGCCGTTGAACGTGTTCAATGCCGCAGTTGAAGCAAGAAAGCGGTCGGTCGGTCGGTCGCACCGCTCTCGGCTCCTCGCAGACCTCGCGGTGGGGATGGAAACCGTGTGGGCCGGCCAGAGCGGCGGTGCTCTCGCTTCGTGTTCCTCATGGACTCTCAGTCTCTCTCTATACGTACCGGGAGGTATTGCCATCGTCGGCCCGGTTAAGCACGGAGGTTGGTACCCGGAGACTCGCGGCTCGCTCCCACCGCTCGCTCGGAAGAGAATCGGCGGTGACAGCGGTGGCGGTACCTGGACCGCCAACGTCGGAACGGACAGGAACAAGAGGGACCGTACGGAGCGGCTCGGAATCCGCGACTCGGGTTTTCACATCTGGTAGAGATTCTTCTTCGGCGGTTGACAGCAGAAAGGACACGCGCGAATCGAGTAGTTCGCGCTCTTTGAACCAACTTAAACGAACTGGCACGCCGCCTTCGGAGTTTCCGCTTCCGCGACGGCACTTGGACGCGACTTGCTCGGTCAGCGAAACGGTGAGAGGCTGTGTTATTGAAATGTAAAATATTATACGGTTTTATAGAGTTGAGTATCCCGTGGAAAAATAAAATCATCAGAGAGAAGACTTGCCTAAAAGAGAAGAAAGAAAAAGAATATTCATAAATTCAAAAAAGGCATCGCACTTCGGCCAATAAAATTCCTGGTATCGCAACTCCAGAGCAACATTCCTGGAGATACGATCCTGATGTCGATAATCGAGACCGTTCTGCAAGATTCAGCAGAAAATGCGGCGTAGAGGATAATGCAACGACCACGCGCGCAGTTGACAGACGACGAGCAAGAAATGAGAAGCAACTCGTTAACCGGTTTCCGCGGATCGGCATGCAGAGCGACACGTAGCGAGGACTACGCACGCCATCAAGTGGAACTCTCGATCGCTCATGCGTGTCTGCCGCACATTGCCCGGTAGGACTGGTCCCGGATCCATGACATCGCGATCATCACCTGCTAATAATACCCTGCGTCGCGGCGAATCCGACCGTTGCTGCAAGAAAACCGCGCGAGAAGCGTTCGCCCGCTGACAGACTTTTCTCGGCGAAACTTTTCACCATGAATGTACATTACCACTGACCGGATGTCCCGCTGCGTTTCCGTTAGACATTGAAACGTGTCCGAAAGTATTGTATCTACACAAAGAGTGGTATACGTCCTGCTATGAGGTGTAGGCTGGAATTTGATAAATTCAAAAGGCGCCCTCCCGCCTGCAGCAAGCGCCGGTGTCGTCACGGGAATTCTGACGGAGAAAGGTTTTTTTCGAGGAAATACTTTGGCGTGCCGACACGTCCGACACTCCGGTGTCCGATACATTAGAAAGTGTGCTGCCATAGTGTAACTCCAGAAATGTATGGAATATTAGATGTCGGAGGTGCGAATATGACGTAAAACTCGTGTGAGGCTATACAGAGCCTGCTGATATTGCGCGTGTGATGTGTATATAATCGGAGTTGTTTGGTTTTTATTGAATTCAATTGCAAGATCACACAAACACACACACACACACACACACATACACAGTCTTGTGGTCCAAGTTGTGCTCGTGTGTGCTCGGAACGTTATGCGTTCGGAGAGAAAGTATTCTCTTTCGTGAGAGTCGGGGATATATATCGTGTATATACGCGCGAAGAGAAGGCGCGATTCAGAAGGACGAGCAAATACAACGGTCGCTGTGGCATGAGGAGGCTCGCACGCAGGCGCAACATCCTGGCCGCATTCTCTGCGATTATGGGACGCCTTGGTAAAGGCTCGCAGAGCGCAACAAGGCCCATTTTCAGGGTGCATTATCGTAAGCTCGTGGACGAGTACGCCTCGCAGCAGGAACAGTTGAAATTTATGCCCGCGCTACCTGATTACATGTCGTACTGCTGTTGCCGATGCGGTCACACTCAGAAGTTCAAAGTAAGTCTCGCGAACCGCGAGTTTTCTCAGCCACCTTCTCTTCTTGGTTTTTTTTTTTTTTTTTTTTTTTTTTTTTTTTTTACTCGTTCGAGTCACTTGGTTTCTTTCGAACGAGTTACCAGCACATACAAAGTGAATCATTGCTTCCGCTCGGGGAATCAGATATCAAATACCAGTTTTCGAGATGATTTGATATTATGCGTAGGAATAAAACGCGAACTAAATATTGCGTCTTCGTCGCGGCATAAGCTTCAACAACTCGCTCTCGCCAACATATTAACGGATCGCGATTAGGTCGAAATACCGCAACATGACCCCGGGAGAGACGTGGTCGGTGCAGCGATCAAAAACCAAAAAAAAACACACGGTCTTCTATTGTTTCATCGGCATGAAATATGATCATTAACACTGGACACCTTTGGCAAATTTTTTAAATTACTCGAAATTTCTTCAACGCTGAATTCCGCACAGTAGCCCCATTTGTGCATTCAACAAATATGTAGGAATTAAATTTGAAATTTTTGGAAACACACTCGGTCGTCCAACTTTCTGCTGCTTTTAATTGTCGCGTCTGTCAAAAATCTAATTTATTACTTTAGTCTAATTTTTTCATATAAAAGTTATTCAATTCTGTTTCTTCAGCGAATTTGAGGAAAATCGGATGAATAGGTCCGCGTTTGATAGTCGCATTCCACGATCTGTTAAAAGCGAGCCATCGCGTCGGTAGATTGCATACTGGAGTCTGTTGGAACGGGAAAGAGAAAGAGAAAGAGAGAGAGAGAGAGAGAAAGGGAGGGAGGGAGGGAGGGAGAGAGGAAGGGAGAGAGCCTAAGCCCGGTAATACTACTATCGTACCAGAAAGAAAAAGAGCTAACGAGGGAAGGGAGAGTGAAGGGGGATAAGCCGTGGGATCGGACGAACGCATTCCTCGGCTTCATATAGCTGCTTGTAGCGCAAGATGCCTCGCTGCCTCCTCCTCGCTCGTTGCCTCCTTACCGATGGAGTGTCTACACGGCATTTTAGCAACGAGATACGAGCCCGTCACATTATCCCGGTATTTAACTGCACCGCGAGCGCATAACGTTTAGAATCGAGAGTCCACTCTCGATAAAAGTTACATTAGGAAAAAGAAAAAACCGATATGTTAACTAACGTGGCGCAATTTGCATTAATGGTGCGCCAATATAACAGTCTTCATAGTCTTTTTTTTTTTTTTTTTAGATCTGAAGTTACGTTTTTAATTAGATTCTTTATAGCTGAATTAGTAAAGTGCTTCGACTAGGAAGAGAACAGATTTGACTCCTGGCCAAGGTGATATTTCGTTGCAATGATTTCTCTTGGTTCTGCAGCGCGACCTGGGAGTTTTACATATTCCCTTAATAAAACCCAAGCGTTCGATATAGATTTAAAGACTTTTTTTTATAGATTCCAATTAAATTTTTTAATTGCAATACTCTAGACATCCTACCTGTAAACATCTAAGGTGTGAAAATATTAAACGAATCAAAATTTGAGACAATTATTGAGACTTGCGCGCATCTGCGCCTCCACACCACCTGACAAGCTGTCTGGTTCATCTGCTCTTGAGATTATCTCGCATTGTCGCCAAACCCGACGACGCGAGCGAAAAGCTTCAAAAAAAAAAAAAAAAAAAAAAAAAAGTTAGTTCCTCTTGACTTCACAATGGGAAACCATAATTCGTGTCGACCTGCCGTGACCCGCGGACAAAGACCGAAGTCCTTCCCAGAGATCGACAAAGCGCCGTCCGAATTTCATGAGTTTCCAATGATCTCTCCCGGCCGAGTTCACTATTCACCGCGCGAAGCCAGATGTATCCGAGATGCGAGACTCATTATTTCCACTGAATCTCCGTCTCTCTGGCGCGGCCAGATAGAACACACACGCGAGACCGAGAGACGAAGACATTTCCAGCGGGGAAAAAATCCCGAGGAGAGAGTGGAAACGAGCTATCCGCCACATTGCGCAAACGTTACGGAATTTCACCGGCCCGACGTCAATAGAGAATCACGTACAAAAGGTGGCCCATTACCGTCTCGAGGCACCTCCGACGGTACAGGCTTCTGACGCTATATGAACTCTCGAGCGAGACGTCGAGCATAAGTTATACCTGGTATAGCTTCTCAATAACACGTCGGTTCCCCTCTCGAGACACTCTGGTAATGGTCTCGTCATTGATTTTTTATACCGCTCGAAGGACTTCGGCTTCTTCCGGATTTGTCATCGCTCAAGCCCGCGAGCAGATGCTCGCGTCATTGACATTTCTCACATAAGAGAAACGATGATGTGTTTGTTTTTTTTTTTTTTTTTCACGAGATCTGTCAATTCAATTCAACAACTGACGCCGTGACTTTGTAGCGCGCGCGTAACGAATGCGGATGTATATTGGCGTAACAAATATATATTTTCGAGTTCTACATCTCGTGAATGTGCGCTTCTTCGTGTTAACGCTGCTTATTATCGCTGCAGCGCGCTGCAACGCTCGTGGAAAATCTATGATGGTGACCGATTGTTTCGCGCCCGACAATTGCACGAGTTGCAATTTGAAGTAGTTTCCAGACGGTAATTCCGGGGGGGAAAAATGTCGCAGGCACCTAAGTTTCGCGCGCAAACGCGAACTTCTTTTGCGTTCGAGGAATGACGTTGCGCGACATAACGTCCATGCGCTGTGTGTTTCGAATCGAACGCATCGAATGCGTCAACCCCCTCGCGTTGGACGCAAGTCAACTACCTTTGAACGTCGATATAATCTCTCTCCTCCTTTCCCTCTCTCTCTTCTATATGTAGAATATACCACTACTACCACTAGTACTGTACGCGCGCCTTTATTCGATTGTACTTCCGGTTTCTTTTATTTTACTGCCGGCCAAGAGCGGTTGTGTGGTTATTCACGCGGAAATTCAGAACCGTATGGAGTTTCTTTTTGTAACACATATGTTGAATAAAAAAACTGACTTTAACGCTTGGTTTATCTTTACATCTTTTGTTTGATTTATAACGCAATAGAATATGATTCATTTATATTCGCGTTTATTTTTATCTCTTTATTAATATCATATCGTGTTTTACACACGCTCTTTATTATTCCGACAATTTCGTATTTCGATTATGTTGTTAAAAGATATTTTCACAAATCAAAAGATTACCAAGAAAACGTGAAAATGAAAACTTGTAGAGAATATTAGCGCATTGAGAATAATTCACTTCTTCTCGATAAGAAATTGTTATATATTTTTTTTTTTTTATTCGCGTGCAATAAGTAGCTCGAAATCAGCGAGCGTCTTGAAGTTGCCTTGTGTTCGATAGAACACCGATATTACATTGGTGTAGCATTCTCAATGGATAATGGAAGCCGATCGACTTACGCAACGAAGAACACACAGATTACCTCCGTAGTCTGCGTATTGCAGATTAGTGCGATATATATAATGACTTGATCGATTCGAACCAAATCCGTTATGAAATTAGTAGTATATTATCTGCTGTGTGCAACCAACAATCTCCGATATAATTACCAGACAGAAAATACGTGTGGAAGTTGCGAGGATTTAAACTTAAAAAGAGACACAGTGCGTTTTTATAAACGCGAAATATTTTTCATCTTTATTAAATACTTTTTGTCTTTATTGTTAAACTTGAGAGAGAAAGAGAGAAAGAGAAATGTAGATAGACGATGTTAGTAAATGTGTTATTCTTTATATTCTATCTGTGCGCACATTTTCTCAATGAAAGTTTTTCAATTTAAATCCTCAATTTAAAAACAGTTTTTATTTATTTTATTTTCTTTGTTCGAATAAAACCTGATTGGTCTGTTTTATTCGGTTTTATGAATCGTTTGATTGAGACTTAACGATTTGATGATTTAATGACTGTCGATACTTGGAAGCGGCGATGCTTCTAAGAACACGTACCATTTACATCCGGATGAATCGCGAACGCCTCACACGCGACTTGATAAGACGGGAAATTCGAGCGGCGAGAAATTTGAAACGAAGTGGTCTCTTCGCGCGCGTCGCTTGCAATTCTCGAGGGTGCATTTTCGAGGCACCGAAATAGGTTTAATGACGGGGCTCAAGGGTACAGTAGCTGTGCGGGCCACAAAGTGGGCGTATTGTCCTACGGTGATGCACGATTCACGCACCACTACGTCTTTAGGCCCGACGACGCTCATTGTCGGGGGCTCCCATGCGATAAGCCGCGCCAGCCGACCGACCGCGAGAGAGTGAAGCCAATCAAAGCTGCGTCGCTCATTCAAGCCGCTTCTGCGACTCGATATGTTAGGTTCCACGCTAATAATCATTTAATAAGGCCAAGTTGTTTGCGACGGCGATACGTAAATGCATTGCTCGTGAGATTCTTTTAGTCCTCGATCTGATTCTTTCATCATTGAGAAATATTCGCGTAATAATTGGCGCAAATGTAGATTTAAAATTGACGGGGCAATCCTTTCTAGAAACCGCGAGAAAACGTAAAATCTCACGAGCGCTGAATTAAAACTCATTATTAATTTTTTAAAGGGCACGTCGCGTGCCCTTCAAACTTTTAAATACTTCTAAAGATAACCGAGTGTATTTTCGGTCCTCGCATAACGAGGACCAAAGGCAGCCATGTTGGCAATAATATATATACTCTGGCGTCGCGGCGGTTATAGATATGAAACATATGGAGCGGTAAGGCGTGCTCCAGTCGTGGCGTTAATTGCTGATCAAAGAGCTAGATTGCGCTTCACGGCTGTGCTTCATCTGCGCTCCCTGACCGATGCATCCCTCTGACTATGTTCGATCCAATCTTCGACCGATTTCACGTTACGCCGAACAAAGTACTCGCTACACGGTCAAACGATATTCCGGTTATATGCGCCAACCGGACTTGCCAGCGCGGCCTCCTCATTTCCGGCCTTCTCGACGGAGTGTCCAAAAAGCGCTATTTACGACCGACATTATCCACGCTAATTATCGCTTTCCGTTCTTTTTATAACCCGCCATTCGAATGATAATCTCCTTTCATGCAATCGCACACTCTTGATTCGCGAACACAATTTTAAAAAGAAGATAGCATGTCCGCTTATCGTTATGCAACTTTGAATTTATTCTTTTCGGAATGGAAAGTTCTTTTTTTTGGGGAGGTAAATCGATCTTCAGTCTTCGGAACGAACTTCATGCGTGCATTGAATAATGTAATCGCGAACAAGTCGTAACAAAATTATTTTACTGTGCAGTGACACACGCACGAGTCAGATCGTATCGATATGACGGCGCGTAACGGTGCAGCTTGAGATATCGGGGATATTTGACATTCGAAACTACCCGTGCCCGTCAAGAGCAGAAGCCCGTGACGCCGAGGGCGGATCCTGTTCGTGCGTTTTAGCCTCGATTCGTCAATCGTTCCGACCTGACAGTCTTGAGTACGTGATTTCATTTTCTCTCCGCTTTACACCCGGGGCTTCGAACCGACAGAGAATCAGTTAAGCTTCTGTTAAACATTTGTGAACGACGTCGTAACTGGATTTGACTTTTTTCGATTCACTTCCTCGCTGGATTCATCTCAGACCACGGACCACGAACTGCTATTCAATAATTTCTCGGTCTACTTCGCGCGCATCTTTCAGAAAAATTCTTGTCGCGTATAATAGGACGACGATATCGTAATTATTGGCGACTGTACGTATATATATTCGTTGCAATAATGACAGTCGTCGAGAATATGTCCTCGAGAACTTTTCCTCCCTCCCTCCCTTCCTCCATCCAGCCTCTGGCCGTTTATTCGGAGCCGTCGAGCCAGTCTCGTCGAGGTAAACCAGAAACCGACGGGAAATTCAGAAGTGTGACAGCAGCCATCCCCACTCTCATCGGAGAGGCCATTATTGCGAGTACCACGACTACCACGCGATGATGGTGTTGGTGGAGCCCGGATGCACGGGGACGGGAAATCTAGAGGAGCTGGAGATATGGCCGTGACCGCGCGGAATGTCTGGAATGTAGCCCGTCACGCTGCACCGGCGCGCAAAGCCACGGCGCGATCCATCGTCCTTTCGGTCCTCTACCCATTCGATTCTCGTGTCTCCTGCTCTTTTTTTGCCAAAGCCACCGAATGACGAATCGAGGTGAACTAAAGGCGAACTAAATAGCTCTTCCGACATCGCAATTCCTTTTCGAAGTCCATTCAACATTCCGTTACGCGAGATTTTGATTCTTCGACTCGATCAATTTTTCGGTATCTTCTACTCGGAATTTTGTACCAAAAGTATCGGTGACTTAAGACAGAAACTTGAAAAAAGGTTCTCGGGATAAGAATTTGTAATTATTTTTTTACGGAAGAGATACGCGAAATTGACCCGGCGATAAATAATTCGACTCGCGTCGAAACTTCGATTCCCGGGAGTTGAAAATTTAGCGCCACTTTGATTTACGCAACACGGCGGAGTGATCGATCGATCACACAAACCTGAATCGAAACGCAGTGAAGAGGGTCAGTGCCTGCTCGAGTCAACGTCCAGGACAGGATACAAAGAGGGAGAGGAAGAGATAGAAGAGAGAAGTAGAGGGAGCGAGAGCGAGAGAGTCGCCGGTGATGATTTCATCGCGCTTAAATTCCACCTCGGGGCGGGAATCTCAGGGCCGTATTTTCGATTGTCGGCCAGGAGGGTCGAAGTTAAGGGACCCAGTCACGACCCCGCACGGGTTCCGCCCACAGTGACGATAAATTCTCCCCTATGACACGATCCTTTGCCCGCCGTGAACGAGTTACCTCCGCGCCCGGAACGTTCTCTTTCAACGTTTTCGTGAAACATAGCGTTGATGGGAGGAACGCGCGGTGGTTCTCCCCCTCCTGCAATAAATTAGTCTCCCTGATTTTCCCACGCCGAAGAATGCTCTCTCGAACTGCGCTGTAGCCTTCATTGACGATAACTGTTGTTTCGTGTCATAGAAATTATCGTATAATAGACATTAATGAAAAAAATAAAGACGTTAAAAGCGTACAAATTCTACTGTATTTTTTGAATGCAGTAATTTTATATAATTACAAAATTCTGTTTAAATCTAGACGGCGAGTTTGAGGAAGCAGAAACATGTATCAAGAGAAACTGCAATTTGCGCTTCCTCGAAAAAGAATTTAACTCTCCACACAAAGCAAAACAAAAAAATAACTGAAGTTAAACGTGTCCTCCAATATATTTCGGAGAGCTCTGACATATTCTATTCTTTTTGCGCCCAAACTGAAATCCAACCCACAGTTGTAATCTCGTTGAAACTATATAAACCCGAATAAGCGGCGACGGGGGAGAAAGAACTCACGGGTGCAGGTATAAATGGCGATTCGTACGCACGGAGGGTTGTTCGAATAGGACTTAGCGAGTTGCGCGGAGCGGCTCGTCCGCAATTATAGCCCAAGTCATTGCCTTGCTGCGCGTGCAAACGTAATTGAAATATCTTGTTCCTAGTGGAATTATTCGACCTGACCTCAAACCGCAAACCATGAAATTATTCGTGCAAGCGCGCGGCCGCGCGTTTTAATATAAGAGGCTCGGGGGCCGCGCGGGATCGTTGTCTTGCACGAACGCGTGTCATTAAAAATGCATTACTTCCCTTTGCATTGTGCGCGAATTACCTTTCGCTTCTTTCGAAACGATCACTTAAACAATCGCAGCTTAAATGTCAATGTCTTCGTCGCGCGAAGCGTCGACGTCGCGACGAAGGGAATCTCTTCACATGCAAGAGAAACTCGCGGGGCGAGGAGTTCCCGATACGCGCGCGGCATTATTGGAAAACACACCGCTAGGATGAGGATCGGCTTCACAATCCCCTATCTCTCGTTTGCGTTTTCACCCCGCGAGCGAGGATTCCGCGAGGTGTATGTATTTCCTTCGAGACTCTCGCGAGGCGAGATCCGAAGATTTCCGCGCCGCTTGCAACAATGCGCTAACAATGTCACGGGGCTGGATATATACACAGACGAGTACAGTGCCATACGGAGGACGAAGAATACGAGCTAGAATTCGAGACGCACGTACCTACTCGACGACGCGAGACGATTGAATATCTCCCCTGACGGATCCATCTAGCTCCGCGCCGCGCGTAGTACGCGCTGTAGTACGTACGAGCGTACGTACGTACGTATGTACGTATGTATGTATGTACGTATGTACGCGCCGTGAAAGGAAAAGTTAGAGACGCGGACGAGAGACGTTAATCGCTGCTCTCGTCCGTTTCTGCGTCCGCACAATGCTCTCCTCTTAGACCTTTGGCCCCCCCTCGGCGTCGCTCGCTCGACCGGCGTGCATTAATACGCACCGCGTCGCGGCTTTCACAGGAGCTTTTGGGGAAAGAGGAAGAGCCTTTCCGCACCACCCCCGCATCGCCGACCTTTTTCCCATTTCCCGGCCGTATATCCCGCTCGTCACGTGTGTGTGCGCGCGCGCGCGCGCGGAACACACACGTGCGCCCGTACGATCCATCTGTGTATCTGGATCGAGCGCAAATGCGAAAACGTATGCAGCAGGCGGGAGCTTTCTGAAACGCACATATGAGCGAGGCCGAGCCAAGGCTTGCGGCTTCCCGCGAGTGCTTATTACACATTCAGACACCGCGTTTGCGTTGCTGCTGCTGCATAGCGCCGTCTGCTCATCAGTTGGACCAGTCGGTTTTTTCCTTTGCCACTGGAGAATCTGAAAAAATCTAATTGGCACGATGGAAAAAACACTGTTTTTATGCAGCGCGTTTTTACATATTTATTTATCTTTTCGCAACTGGCGATGTTGCGCACTTAAATAACGCGTGTGCGCATCTTCATCATTTTTTTTGTTATGTTAATTAACAGATTGTAATTGTATATCTACATTTCTGCAGAAATGTTCTCTTTGCGAAAGTTGAAAGAATAATTATATAACTTTAACTCTAATCCCGTAAATCCCGGACAATAATCCGAGCGATTCTTAAAAATGAGAAAATCCTGTTACCATTTGGCGGAAGAATCTCTAAAAAAATAAAAAATACATAAAAACTAATGTTATTTTCTTAATATAAAATGTTGAATAAAGCCCCATGAATTTTTACAGAGTTTTTGCTACGTTTTAACTAATAAAAAAAACTGCTTCAGACAAATGTGCAGAATTTACAGGATACGTACCTTAAAAAAAAAAAAAACATTTACAGAATCAGAGTTAAAATTGTCAAATATTTTAAGTTGGATAAATTTAATATAAATTTACATAAATTTAATTATACCGTAAGGTACAAATTTTAATTTTAAACAAGGACTTAAAATAAGATATCTTAAGTAATTAAAACCTCTTGGAATACTCCCAGGACAGTTTTCCGAAACTTATCAATTATGTAGACTTGCCGCGCGGAACATGAATTTCAAGAGATCTCGACCAAATTAATAATTATGGTGGAAAATCACAGTCACGGTTAAATTACAGTAATGAGAAAGATTCTCTCTCTTTCTCTCTCTCTCTTTAAGATTAAGTACAATTAGAAAATTTAGATTTCTTCGTCTATTGCAGGCGGAGGAGCTGAATACCATCGTTGGCAATGCTTTCCGCATGGCGTACGTGGCGCAGCTTCAGCGCCAGCCAATCCTTCAGGATGTAATCTCGCCGCGAACGACGCCATCTTATCGCAAAGACAAGCAGGAGCATCGAACGTCGTGGGTACGTTTTTCTGTTTAAAAAAAAAAAAAAAAAAAA